>JAJPUD010003192.1:0-113310 GCA_023553655.1 Myrmecobius fasciatus
TACATGTATGTATGCACCCAAGTACTGCATGTATCCATCATGCATGAGTATATGTGTGTATTGTGGTAGACAGGCATACGGAGCTATGCTAGCAAAAATCTGGCTCTTGATATTTAGCCTAGTGGAAAGACCACTTAGTTTAAGGCACAGTTCTGCTGCTTACTAACTCTTTAACCTAAGTTAAGCCATTTAGTATTCCTCAGATATAAACTGCAGGGAAGAATGCATGTTTGTAAGGATCAAATGAAATAACATATGTAAAGTGCCTTGTAACCATAAAGTGTTCTACAAATGTCAGTGATTATTACTGTTTGTTCTTTACTCCCCTTTATTCCCAGAGAGGATGCCAAGGGTTTTGTTTCTTCATCTGTTTGTTGGTTTCTCCATTGTACCCTGGAGAGGCTAGGATATCAGAAGAAACAAAGTTTCTTTGAAATTCACAAAAGTAATATCTTTAATCTTTTCCAAAATGACCAAAGATTTAGAAAACCTCAGCCTAAAGTTTTGCTATTCTGTCAAAATATAAGGGCAGTATCAGAGGATCTGAGGTTTTTTAGCTGGGCAGTAATTTAGTAATTCTAGTCAAAATCTCTGAATTTGCATATGGGTAAACTGAGTTCAGAGAGATTAAATGGCTTGCCTTAGATCATTGAGATAGGGAGTATCTAAGGCAGAAACAAATATCAAAAGAGACTATGACCTAGCAAAAATTTATTATTTCCACATAATGGTATAAAGTGCTATAAAAACATAACTAAAAGCACTCAAGTTCATTAGATGGATCTTTGCTCTAAGGCATGTTTGCTTAGTCTATAGGCAGAATAGTCATTAAACAAGTATTCAATATAATAAATATTTATTAATCACTTACATATAGTATACTAGTTGCTAAGGATTATTATCATGGTTATTTATGGTCTTTCCTCTAAACTCTAATTCCTGATTTCCATTTGATTTTTGCATAAAGGCTTCAAGCTGTAACAGAATGACAACTAGATTTGAGGAGCTTTCATTTATCTAAATATATATTTGTTGATATACATACCAGTAAATTCCAATTCTTCCACTCACTGCCCATGTGACATTGGATAAGTAACTTCATTTTCCTCTTATTTAAATTATGACTAGGTAATTTTATGGCCCCTCCCAGTTCTAAATACGTGATACCATGTTCTCTACTTGAATGTCTGAAAACTCAACAAATATAAAAGTTTAGCTTCTCCTTCAAGATATACCTTTTATTCCAACTTCTTTTAACATTGATAGCATCACCAGTTTCCAAGTTATTAAGATTTAAAACTATTTTTCTTTTTTATGTTTTTATTACATTTATATCTCTTCCTAAATATATTTTAATTTATGAAATAAAATACTCATTTCCATATTTAGTACAATAAAAAAGATGATTGCACATGAAACTATAAATCCACTATGTACAACTTCCTATTCCTTTCAAATACATAGCAAAATTATCTTGTAAATTTTTTTTTCTTAACTCCTTTCCTTCCAGCTCCAGAGATGGCTACCATTACTTACAAATATATATGTGTGTGTATGCATGTGTGTGTGTGTGTACACACAGACATATATACTTATGAATATTGGTATAAATATGTGTATATATTTGCACATAGATGCATGTGCTTACATCTGTGTATGTATACATATATGTACATGTGTAGGCATATGTTTAAGTGTGTCTTTATATAAAATTACTCTATACATACTTCTATCACCTCTTTCTCAGGATGCAGTTAGCATCTTTTTTTTTTTAACTGAGTTAATTGGGGTTAAGTGACTTGCCCAGAGTCACACAGTCAGGAAGTGTTAAGGGTCTAAGGCCAGATTTGAACTCAGGTCCTCCTGACTTCAGGGGTGATGTTCTATCCACCACACCAAATAGCTGCCCCTAGCATCATTTTTCTTACGTTCTTTATGATTATTTTGGATATTTATAATTACTTTTCAATGAGTATAGAAGATGCTTGATTCATAGAATTTAATTGAATAATTCTCAATTCTTACATTAATATGCCATGTCAAATGAGTTGCCAAGTCCTATCAATTTTACCTTCAATTTATATCTTATTATCAATTTATATCTTAAAATATTTTCTTCTCTACTCACACCACTACTAACCTAATTTAGAACCTTATAATCTATAAACTGGATTCTTCAAAAAGGTTCTTCTGACTCAAATATTTCCTTCTACCAATCCATCCTTCACACAGTTGTTAAATTAATTTTACTAATATGCAAGTATGGTTCTATCTCTATTCAGGTTACAAGATTTCTATGATATTCTCTTGCCCAAAGGATAAAACACAAACTCTACTTGAAATTTAAAGTTCTCCAAAAACCTGATTCAGACCTACATCTGTGGCCTTATTTAATATTACTTTCCATGAACTTGGTTTTCTTAGATATACTACTTTACAAACTGTTCCTGTTCTAATTTTACATTTTCCTACTTGGTTGCATTTATACATTCCCATGCCTGAAGTATATGTGGTTCCCATATCAAGTCTAATGAAAATAGAGAATAAAATGAGATAATATTTTTGAAATGTTTTGTAAACCCTAAAGACAGAGAGAAAAAGACAAGTCTCTAGTTGTTTCTAACATTTTCTATCATAAATGCTACCTATTATAATTCAAAGGAAGAGCTGCAAATTCCTTTCTCTGAAGAGGTCCCTCAAAATCCCTTTAGACTGAGAAATTTAAACCATAAAGGAAAAGAGAAATACCACTAAAATTGATAATTTTACTTGTCTAATGAGTTACAGTTTTCCCATATATATATCCTTCATTGGTAATTATAGATTATTGGTTAGAATGGGTAATGATGGGTAATATGGCTGTCAATTAACCATTATTTCATCCCTCACACTATATCACTGTTATACCTAGATGATTGTTACTACTACTACTACTACTACTACTACTACTACTACTACTACTACTACTACAAATAATTTAAGAGTATGATTCATTGAATCTCTGACTTGTCCTCTTTTCTACTTTATCACACTTTTTCCTATTCCAGTATCAATCAAAGGGTAAATACTTTAGTAAGCAATAATTGGATTAGATTAAATGGTAGGAAAATTAGACTAGCAAGCAAGACTATATCAGAAGCAACAACTGTCATTCTTAATTGCTGCCCTCTTCCTTTCATGGTGTTCAAAGGAGAATTTTTTCTCTTACTGGAAAAACAGTTCATATATTTCATGCAAACCTCCTGATTCACTCTGGGTGCAGCAGATAGGAGTAGTTCACTTATTACTTGCTATCAATCCTGGCCATTAACTTGAGAAATGACATTATTTTCCTTAGCTTCAATGGCTACAGAAATCCTCAAATATGAACTTTTGCATTCTCTAAGCTGCTCATCTGTAGAATCAGCCTGGCAGGACCTTACTCTATCTAACTAGCTTCTGTGGCCAAAATACGGTTCAGTTCACTTTAGAATATCTAGAGACAGGGATGTGGACTTTCTTAGCACCCTTCTCCAACTCCAGGGGAAAAATACCCATGCCCATTCCAATAACAATCTCTGCCGCCTTATTTCTTTTAGCCCTTTCAAATGTCAGTTTCTGGTGACATCTGTGATACACACCTTTCCCCACAGAAGCCTGTGAGAGATCACTTTCAGAACTTATTTGCTCTTGTGTCAAAATATCCTGAGAGATGCAGCACATGATACAAAGACCATTAGACACTGAACTTTGATGTTATGCACAAGAAATTCTAGGCTCAACTGGCCAATGAAGCATACAAAATGACAGAGGCAAGGTCCTCACATAGAAATTATTTTGGCTGCCTGATTAATCAGATGGAGATGCCTTCTTCCATCATTAAAGATAAACTCCTATCTTTGAATAGGTGACTTTTAAATTGTGATGCCCTAATTGGGTATGGATTAATATGGACATAATGAAGTCTAGCTTTATAGTTTAGAGATATAAGTGATCTAAGTCATCATCAAATATAACTCTCTTCATTTTAGAGATAAGGAAACTGAGGCAAAGGGAGATTAAATTACTTATTCAAGGACATGCAGGTAATAAACAAGAGAGGAAGTTATTACTCAAACATGAGTTTATTAAATTCAGCTCAGGAAATATTTAGTAAGTGCCAACTGTATGCAAGATAGCACTCAAGGTGCTGTATCTTTTGTGAGATACAGATTTGAAAAATGGCATTTCTTGCCTCAAGAAGCTTACAAACAGAAGAATCAAGATTTAGTGAGGAAAGTACTAGTTTTGAAATCAGGTAATCTATGTGTAAATCCTTATTTTACTTCTTAGTATTTGTGTGATTTCAGTCAAGACAAATTTAAACCTTTGGGTTTTACTTTTCTCATCTGTAAAAAGATATTGTTGAGCTAAATGACCTCTATATTCCTAAATCCTCTAATTACTTTATATATAAAACTCTAAATCCTTTGATTCTATGATTTAATAAGGTGATAAAAGAGATGTAATTTAAACTATAGTACAAGTTAGGAAATAATACATGCACTGGAGGAAAGAAGCAGAAAAGCAAGAGGGAGGGAAAGATAATCACTTTGTGGTATCTGGAAGTACCTGGCATTTCAACTGGATGCTAAAGGAAAAAAAGGTTTCAATAGTAAGAAATATTGTAGGAGTTCATCATAGAAATCAAAGCAGCACAGATGCATTTGTAGAGATGAGAGAATGGGATGAACTTAAGGAATGGCAACTAATAGAACTGGCCAGGAATTTAGAGAGTATTGGAAAGGAATAATGTGAGATAAAGTGAGAAAGGTAGGTTGCAAAGACATTATTTTACAGGGTAATAAATATGATAAATATTCATTGAATTGAACTTAATTGAGTTCAATGGAAAGATTATGTGGTAGCCCTGAAAAGTTGATTTGCCACAGAGATACTTTAAATAGAAAAGCAAATTTGGAGGCTACCAAGGTCCTACACTGGAATTGTGGCTATGACAATGGTGGGAAGGGGATGTATACAATGGCTTTCTTAAAGGGTCACAGATCACAGAATTGCACATCTGGAAGAAACCTCAAGGCCATATAATTCAACCCACTAATTTTACATATGAGGAAACATGAGGTCCAAGACTCTCAAGGAATTATCCAAGATCATATGGCTAGTAAGCTTCTGAGATGGGAATTAAATCCAGGTCTTCCAGACTCCAAGTAAAGAACTCTATCAAGTATAACTAAATGCTTTGATTCAGCTGCTGGTTGAGTTATAGGAGGTGAGAAAATATATGAACCAAAGACAATGCAGAAATAAGACTTAGGAAATGCAGCAGGGAGAGTTCCACCTGGACGGAGAATGAGCCAAGTAAACATATTCCATTGAACTTCTTTGATATAACATTTAAATGCTGGTGGTTTAAGAAGTATACGAAGTTGTGAATGTTTGGACCTTCTGTTTTTGTAAATACACAAAAACTTATATTTCTTCTTTATAAGTGGAGATGTGAAGTTTGGTATATGAGTTCTGACTCTGCTATTAAACAGTTCTAGGGCTATGGAGTTTAAGTTTTCTGGTACTTAGTTTCCTCATCTATAATAAGTTATTTTAGATACACTGGGGGGATGTTGTGAGAAATGTTTTGCAAGCTCTAAGCATTATTAAAACATTAATTAAAATTAATACTTATTCTATTAGTAGAATTTCTTAAAACAGAATATCCGTCTATCCCAAAAACATACATGCAGGTATATATATATATATATGTGTATATATATATATATATTTATGTATACACACATTTCACCCCTAAATAATTATCAATCATATATAGCATTTTCTGGTTTGCATTCATTCCCAGCATCCCTTGCCCTCTTGGGCTAGCCCACCACTACACTTCAAAGTAAAGATGTGCTTTTATATTTTATGTGTGTAAACAAGGGGGAAAAGACTTTTAAATAGAGCTTGGAAAATCTGTCCACAGCACACATCCCTGGGTGCAAACATCAGTACTGTAGAGGAACAGACCTGTCATGTATTATTCATCAAAATTGAAATGGTCTCATTTTATGCATTCTTAAAAAAGTTTTATATCTCACTCTAGGGATAGTTTTGCTCTATGACTCCATGAGACTATTCATAGCAGACTCATCATTTTTCAATTTCTTTCCTTTCAAACTGTTGGTGAATAAAAAGGAAAGTTTTGTCTGTTTTGTATGAAGAAGAAGGATCAAGCTTTATTACATACATAGTTCAATTCTGCTAAGAGGATTGACTAAATTTAGAAGGTGAATCTCAGTTTTACAACATGATATGTCTTCTTCAAACTTGTACTCCAAGTTGTTGATATAACAAAGGGGAATATCTCCTCAACATAGTGAGGGCCTCCCATAGCAGTTGTTCTTCTTCATGTTGTTGTTTTTACCTGGCCAAGGGAGCTTAGTAGGTAATAGAGAGCCTCCCACTAATGTTACCAGGCCTCAAATTATGAGACTGAGGCCCAGATTTTCTACAGGTTGGATTTCAACCTATCCCCAAAGGATTTTTATCAGTTAAGAGTTCTCAGCTATGGGTCTCTCACACATTGGAGGCGATGGAAGCAGAAGATCAGAGTTTGAATCTCAGGTCTGCTGAGCCCAGTTGGGTAAGTCAGGTTAATTAACCTTTCTGAAATAGAATGGCAAGAAACACACTTATTACTCCTGGTTCCCCAAATTGCCAAGAGGGTCAAATGAGATAATATTTTTTATGTAAAGTACTTTATGAACTCCAGTACTATTTAAATATGTTATTATGAAGACAATGGTGATAAATAGTTTCCTTATTCATAAACCCCTTTCATTCCCATGAGTATCATGTGGATTGAAGGGCTACTTGGAGAGGAGGAATAAAGAAGGAAGGGAATGATAATACCAACATCTGTCTCATTACCTAACACTCAATTCAGTTTGGTTCAATGAATATTTATTGCACAGGTCTATGTCACTCCCTGCCTTTAAAATGAGAGAAAAATTAGATAATTTTGTGTGCAAATGTAAAGTCAAGGGTTAAGCTACTCACCAGTAATTTTTTTTTTCTTTTAAACAGTTGGTGAATCCAAAGCACTTGAGCCAGACCCTCCCCCTCGTCTTCTGGTCTTTTTGTGGGTTACCTTCATAATTGGGCCTAGCTACACCTCTCTTGGCTGCCTTCAGAGTTTTGTTAGCCCCTCTGGCCTCTGTCATTAGGTTCTCCTTCACTTCGCATGTTGCTGCTGCCTGTGCAACCTGGCTGCTAAGCCACATATTTGTGTTTGCAAGCAGGCATTGCCAGGTGATAGCTTCCAGGTGTTTGCCTACAGGAAGTCACTGGAAGTCAGTGCAAATGTCAGAGCTATAGACGTTCAGCTCCAAGGGCCTCTCAGGCAAGGTCACACTTTAGGACAGCCTTTTAGTAAGCCTTACCCACAGGGGGAAAAAAAGAATATAGACTGAAAATGTTGTCTACTTTGCCTCAAAGGGAGGCTGACAAATCTCAGTTTGCTTTAGTTGGGAAAACAACAACAACATTTCTCAGACTCAAAATGCCCCTTGGCCCTGAGGCAAGGAAGAAAAAAGGCAAGTGTGTATTTGAAGGAAGGAGAAAACCACCCTGACTGTGTCCACACATGGCAGGTAATGACTCCTTCACAAATGAAGGCCCCTTTGTCTCCTGAAAACTTGGCATTTCTTCCTTCATGCTCAGTGACAAGAAATTCCCCCTTCCAAAACTTGAGCCATCTGGGCTATTAGCAATGTAATCAATCCTCACCAATAAATCACCCCACCCATCGTTCTTGACAACAAATTCTGTAGTATGTTAAAACATTATAATAATGACAGCATGGCATGATCTATGAGACCTCTCAGCACCATCTCTTTCATCCAGCTGGAAAAATTATGACCTCCAACATCTTAGCAGGCTTCTCAGTTCTGAGCACTTACATTTGCTGAACAGACTCCTGAAACTTCGTCAATCAAAGCTAGAGGGATGGATTCAGCCACCTGTCCATTGGCAGAAACCTTATTTTAGAATCACATTGGTACAACATCACCTGTTCCCTCAGTGTTATTAATGAAGTGGTGCTTTATTTGAAAAATAGTTGGCAATAATAATTATTATAATAGTCTTATAGAATTGCCTAGGGCACTAAGAGGTAAAGTTATCTATCCAAAGTCAGTCAGTCATTAAGCACTTATTAAACTTTTATTATATGCCAGGCATATATAAGAGATATGCTGAAAAGCAAAACCATGAACCTTGATCTCAGGGATATTATATTCTGATAGAGGAGACAAACTGGCAAACAATCATGCACATACAAGATATGTGACATGTAAACAAAGTCAATCTCAGGAAGGGAGGGAGGTAGAAGGCACTGAAATTAGGTAAACCTCTTATACAGAGTGAGGTTTAATCTTGATTCTTAAATGAAGACCAAGGACCCAGGAGGCACAGGGGAGGAGAGAGAATATTCCAAGAAAAAAGGACAGCCAATGAAAAGGCAGAGTGAGGAGAAAGAGTATTATGTGAAAGACAGAAAGCCACTAGCTAATTCTAAGAGTTCTGGAAGTGGAGTAAAGTAAAAGAAGATTGGAAAAGTAGGAAGAAGTCAAGTTGTTAAAGAATGTAAAAGATAAATGGAGGATTTTAGTTCTGAATGTAGAGATAATAGGAAGTCACTGTTTATGAATAAAGTGGGGTGTGTGTGTGTATGTGTGTGTGTGTGTGTGTGTGTGTGTGAGATAGTGATATGTGGTCAGTCCTGCCATTTAGGAAAATAACTTTGTTACTGGAAAGTAGGATAGACTAGAATAGCCAGAACCTCTAAAACATATTAATTTGTAGAATAGCTGATGATCTGAATTATTTGTTGGGTTTTCTTCAATGGGCATTTTTTTTTTGGCTAGGCTGTTGGGGTTAGTGACTTGCCCAGGATGACATAGCTAGTAAGTGTTAAGTGTCTGAGGCTGAATTTGAACTCAGATCCTCCTAACTTCAGGGCCCATGCTCTATCCACTGCCCCATCTACCTGCACCCCAATAGGCATTCTTTACACCAGAAAAAATCATTGGTTTAGATAAAAGAGCAGTAACAGCATTAACCATAATATTTCATTAATGTGGCAGTATGAGGTTTGCAAAATGCTTTACACACATTATTTATTCCATTTTATCCTGACAAAAGCCACTTGAAGAAAATATAATTGCTATTGCAATTTGACACATGAGGTAAGGAGAAGTTAACTGATTTGCTGAGACCCACACAGATAATAAGTACCTATGATGAGGTTTGAATTCTCACTTGAAGTTCTATAGTCTGTTCCCTATATTGTGCTGCCTTGCTTTGGTGTTCAACTGTATATACATACATCCCTTGATATTGGATTTCTTAGATGATTTGTCTTGGATTCTGTGCTTTTTACCCTTCTCATCATCATTGAGTTGCTAGATACCTGAATCCATTGATTGTTGTGATTCTTCCCATTTCATTTGAAAATGTAAGAATGGTACTTGAGATCTTGCTATCTCACACCACAACACAATCACAATGATGTGATATTTCATGGGAAAACTCACTGAATCATTCATTACATATATTCTTGGTTGTTCATTTATATCAGAGCCAACATTTTTTGAGAATCTACCAAACTTCTGCAGTGAAAAAGAATCTTCAGTGATTCCCAACACCAGCGATGTGATAGAGTATGCACTTTTGAAAAGCCCCAGGGAAAATTGTGGATTATTTCTTATCAGAAATACAGGGGAGATGAAATATTTAAAGGGAGATATAAATAGACACCTGCAAGCCATTACGAGGCACACAATATTTTGGAATGCATGGGGATTTGTTTTAGCCCAATTCTGACTCCCCCTCCCCATAACAGTAAGACTGTCAATTATGTTCTGTAGTTAATCTGTGCCAAGAAAATATTATCCAAGAGCACTTTAGCAAAACTTGTCTGCTAGATGGTAGAAATAACAAATTGTTTAGGGACAAAACTTCCCTGATTTTAATTCCCGATTAAATTTGCATTGCTGAAAATAAGTAATTTTCTTATGCATTCTACCTGACAAATATTTATTCACTGAAATCTTCTAAATTCAAAAGTCACACCTATTAGTCACAGTGTTCACACGTATTCCTATGCTTATCACCTAGTTTTATCCTGCATAGGTTCAATGCACAAAGGATTAAAACTATGCATTTAGGGAAACATTCCAGAAAATTTTTACTTATTACTTCTAAGGAATCCTTCCAGCTCAGCAGCAGCTGACAAGAGACAGCACAGCATGCTGGAAGGAACATTGGAGTTGGTCAGGAAACCCTAGGCTTGAAACCTACCTCAGAAAATTATTATCAAGATTTGACCTTGGGCAAGTCAGGTAACCATTATGGTACTCAGTTACTTCATCTATAAAATGAGGGAATTATATTTGATTACTTTTTACATCTAAATCTATGGTTCTAAGCCAGCTAGCTAGCGACATACATACATATATGCATACATTACATCCACACATACAGATAGGGCAAAGTACTAGTCACACAAGGAGATATTCAAAGAAATATATGCATACATAATTATCTCTTTTTGAGTTCCTATTGTACATATATATGTTATATATGTATAATTTATAATATTTGCTATTTATAATCATTGTTGTTCATTCTTGATTTTCAAAGAAGACCAATGCCATCAAAATATGATGGGTGATAGATTGACTTTCATGTGAATCACATTTAAGTAAAGCAGAATTCACAAAGTCATCAGCCTCAATGTCTCTTCCAGTCATTAAAAGTTTAATGGCATGACAAAGGTCAAGAAGACTGACAATGATCCTCAGTGCAGTAGATTTCTTTGTCATCTTCAATATCTAACCTAGCTCTCAGTACTCTGCAGCACCTTCATGGCTATTAGAACAAATAATTCTCATTTACTCATTCTACTGGAAGAAGTCTTCACATGCTTTGGTGAGACCATACCCTAACTCACCAACAGATTTGAGGCCTGTTGGTTACCTGCCATCTAAGTTAGCCTGATTGTTGAGATGATTTACTGGGGTGTGACCATTACACATGCTACAGATTCTTGGAACCAGAGGTGAGAGTTGGATGACAGGTAGACACCAAAGGTAATTGAGCAATCCTGAAAAAGACTTGACAAGTCCTCACATCAGAAGTACTTAGTCATCCCTGAACACCTCATATACGCTGCAATTTATAATGTACATTTTGATTGCATAATATTTATGAGTATATATAACATACATTCATATATATATACATACATACATACAATGAGATATAATAGTTTGACAATATATAAGTAAAATTGTCAACTTAAGTCATATTCCCGTCTCCTTTATGTATTAAATTTCTCAATCTAAGGGGATTTGGGGGAGCTACCAGTACTGGTTCCTTCTTACCCAGTGCCAGGTCCCTGAATCATAGTTGGGCATGGTGTTACCAATCAGCCAAGGTTCCCTCAGTCTTCCCAGACTCAGACCCAGACTCCATAAACAATCCAGGAGGTGAAAGTTTCTCTGATGTCTGCTGAGCCCAGCCATACCCAGCCAGCCCTAGCTGGTGTTCCTGTAGACTAGCCTGGAATTTTTTGCACTTCACAGAGGCTAATCCCAGGCATGGGGTCTTCAGATCTTCTCAGGTTGTAACTAGAGAACCCCTGTTCTGTCCCATATCTTCTTGATTTTTCACCTGTTTGATTTTGCCCTGAGTCACGTATTTGTTCTATTTGTGGGGGAATCTGGAAAGCTTGAAATTTACCAACCTACTCTGCCATCTTCCCAGAATTCTCCCTCTGAATTTATGTACATAGGCATAACAGGTAACATTTGTCAAACATTTTATACTTCTCTAAATGTATTTCATGAATAACCTCAAATAATCCTCCTAACAAATAGCCTTATGACTTAGATAGAAAAGATTTTATTATCATCAATTTAGAAAAGAGGAAACAGACCCAGAAATACTAAAATCACAAAACTAATCAGTCAGTCTTGTAGATGCCATCTACAATTTTGTACTATACCAAGTTTCATGTATAAATACTTGTTGGCTGGATTTATAAGTGTGTAACCCTAGTATCATCAATCATGCAGCAGTATTATGAAATAGTTTTTTGAGTTCCATTGTGTGTAATGATGAGCCGTTGGTGCTATATGAGTCAAGGAGAGACTTCAGTTTGATCCTTGAAGTAAATAAAAAAAGAGATATACACAAAGCATTGAATATTGAAAGCCAGATTGAGGCTTTCCCCTGAGGCATAAAAATGTAGGGAAGCTGACCCCATCATATGTCCTTGACTTCTTGTACTCACATTCACAGAAATGTTTCTTCCCCTTAGAAAGATCCTTCCCTCTCTCCTTGCTTGAGGTGAATTATTATTTTTTTTGTCAGTTGAAAAGCTGATTTCTTCATGTATTTTGGGGCTGTGTTTGGATCTATATAACTTCTACATTTTCTGCTTTCTTTGAAAAAAAAGAGATTAGTATTTACTATTTTTTGTGTAATTAGAATTTGGAGGGATTGAACTAAATATTTAGACTAAGAAGAAGATATATATTTTTTTTCATTAAAGCTTTTTATTTGCATAATATATGTATGGGTAGTTCCTCAACATTGATCCTTACAAAGCTTTCCATTACAAATTTTACCCCCAGTCCCCACCCCTCCTCTAGATGGCAGGAAGTGCATTACATGTTAATAATGATAAAATACTTGACAAGTTGTTGTGCAAGAAAAATCATATCTACAAGAAAAAAAATCAGAGAAAGAAAACACAATGCAAGCAAACATCAATAAAGAGCATGAAAATGTTATGTTGTGGTCCACATTTCATATCCCTCTCTCTGGGTGTATATGGATTTCTTCACTGAACAATAGGAACTGGTTTGAAACATTTCATTGTTGCAGAGAGCCATGTCCATCAGAATTGATCATCATGTAATATTGTTGTTGCTGTGTATAATGATCTCCTGGTTCTGCTCGTTTCCCTCAGCATCAGTTCATGCAAGTCTCTCCAGGCCTCTCTGAAATCGTCCTGCTGGTCGTTTCTTACAGAGCAATAATATTACAAAACATTCATATACCATAATTTATTCAGCCACTCTCCGATTGGTGGGCATCCGTGAAATGATTTGATTGTTAAAAGGTAATATAATATGTAATCATATATGTGAACAGGTTACTATTTGTATCCAAATATCCTATTGCAAAGTGATGAAACAGATATATTAAGTTTTTTCTTAAGCTTTAATGGATTATATAATCTAAAGTAATCTTAATGTATTGATTATAAATATATAATTGTTTCAAATTATATATCAAATTGTTTACTGCTTTAGGATGGGGAGAGGGGACAGAGAGAGGATGAAAAATTTGGTACTCAAAATTATTTAAAATAAATATTAAAAATTGCCTTTACATGTAATAGGAAAAAGTAAAATATTATAGTATTTTAAACTAAAAAATTTAGACTATAAAATAATCAATGTATGTTTAGTCTTTGGAGGAAATCTAGGAAAAGAATCATGGAAATGCCACCTGTGGATAAGATGGGACTAAGAAACTTTCAACATTTCTGAGATGCATCTGATCCTAAGCCAATTGAACTAAGATTTTAGGGCTAAATGGATGACCTCCCACAGATGGATTTAATATTTAATGTCTGGAAAGACTTATTTTATCTGACTTGCTCTTTGAAGGAAGCCCAACTAAACAACTAACCTTCTTGGGGTTTATGTTAAATATGTTTCTCTGAAGTTTATAAGTAAATAGTGTTTCTACCTTTCATTTATAGCTACACTTTTCTTTATATTTATTTATAAGGATTCATCACATACAAAGATTTCTACATCTTTTGTAAGATATTTCAGATTTTGCTGAGAAAAGAAAGAAACATAAAAGTATTTATGCAATAGTGTAATTTCCTTAGTCAGTGACTATTTGTTCCAGTTGATGTTAAGTTCACTCTATGCAGAGCATTCTTTTAAGTAAAATATGAGGGTTTATTGAAGTAGAAATTAGGCTTAAAGGATCTGGAAGTCTAATAGGATGTACAATATTCATACACAGATATATACACATAAAAATAGGTATGTGTGTTACACACACAGCTGTCTATATTTACATATTTATATATGTGCATGTATGTGCATGTATATAAATGGACATATAAATATATATATATTCTACATCTGTATATAGAGAAAGAGAGAGACAGAGACAGAGAGACAGAGACAGAAAGAGACAGAGAAAGAGAGACAGAGAGAGGAGAGACAGAGAGACAGAGAGACATTAATTCAGCTGTTATTCAGTCATGTACAGCTCTTTGTTACTCTTTGTTACATCATTTGTGTTTTTCTTAGCAAATATAATGGTTTGTCATTTTCTTTTCCAGCTTATTTTACAAATGACAAAATTGAGGCAGGGATGGTTAAGTGGCTTGCCCAAAGTCACACAGCTAGTAGATGCTTAAGGCCAGATTGGAATTTAGTAAGGGTCTTCCTCACTTCAGTACCAGCACTCTATCCACTACACTACCTAGCTGCCAAAGGGATAAGGGACACTACTTCAAAATATAGTCTGTATCCTTATGAAATTTGTAATTGGATAATTGAAAGAAAACATTTACTAATTTGTACTATGTTCAAGGCATTGTGCCAAGCTTTGGGATATAAATGCATACACAATAGTCTCTGTTTTCAAGAAGCTTATATTCTAAAAGAAAATAACACACACAGAGGGTCATAGCTAGCAATGCATATTTTAGATAAGGAAATTAGAGGAATGTTGAGTGCAATGGACAAATGATTGACATGGTTTCCAGGAAAGCATGGCTGACTGGATTACTATTTTCAGAGCTAGAATTATAAAGGAAGTCAGTCAGTCATTAAATAAACATTTATTAAGTGTCCTCAATTTGCCAGGCACTATATTAGGAATTGAGGATACAAAAAGAGGCAAAAAACAATCCTGATTCTCAAGGATTTCATAATCTATGGGGGAGACAGATTTTTGTTCATCCTTTATTCTTGAGGAGGATCAATAAAGTCATCAGGGTGATGTCTTGATTTACAAGTGAACTGGATTGAAAGGAAGTTGAACTGTGCAAAGTCATCACCTTTACTCTCTCCTCCGGGATCATCATTGTTGTTTGTCCTTTGTTCTCAGAGAAGACCATGACATCAGGGAGGTGATACCATGACATGCAAGTGAAGTGGATTTAAGTGAGGGAAGGTTTGAAAAATCACCTGCCTCAATTTCCCCCAGAGTCATCTGGTCCAGTGGCCATATAAAGATCAAGGTGACTGGAGATGGCTCTGGATACAATGGGACTTTGGTCTTTTTTATGTTAAGGGCTTCAACAGTCTCACTTTAACTGAAGCTGCATCCAATTCAGTGATTAAGACTAAGTAGCAAGTGAGAAAAAAAACTTCTCTTTTGCCTAGTCCCATGCCCCCCACAAAAATCTAAAACAAATAAATAAATCTGAGAGGGGAAGACTCTCAGGATTTCTGGCCAAAGCAGAAATACTGTTATTTATATTCAATCTGAGTCAATCAGAGCCCAAACAACAAATAGGTCTTGGTGCCAAATGCAGTGGGAGATTTTGACCTTTTTTAGCTAAGGTCTTTCCCAAGGCTTAGTTTGTTCTAAGCAAGAAACATTCAGTGGTTAAAGGCTAGGTATAAATTGGCCCCCAAAGATGATCTGGTTTAGTTCAAGCAAACAAATGTGTATAATCAAGTTAAATGCAGGATAAAAAAAGGAAGTAATTAAAAGAGGGAAAACACTAGAAATAAGAGAAGTTCAGAAGTTTCTCTTTAGAAGATGAGATTACATTTGGGACTTAAAGGATGTCAGGGAAGCCAGTAGGTAGAAAGCATTTAGGCAAGGATGACATCTAGAGAAAATATCTAGAGCTGAGATGGAGTGTCTTGTTTGTGGAAGCCAGTGTTATGGAATCGAAGTATATGTGATGGGGAGTAAATTGTAAGAAGACTGGAAAGGTATGGAGGG
Organism: Myrmecobius fasciatus; assembly: GCA_023553655.1. Taxonomy (NCBI): domain Eukaryota; kingdom Metazoa; phylum Chordata; class Mammalia; order Dasyuromorphia; family Myrmecobiidae; genus Myrmecobius; species Myrmecobius fasciatus. The sequence continues at coordinate 16,036 of JAJPUD010003192.1, forward strand.
GACTAGGATATAAAGGGCTTTGAAAGCAAAAGACAACATGCTGCATCTGATCCTGGAGGAAATAGGTAATTACTGGAGTTTATTGAATGATAAATATTAAGGATTAAGGGGAGGAGGGAGAAAAGTGAAATGATCAAACTTATGCTTTAAAAAATACTACTTTGGCAACTGCATGGAGGATGGAGTGGAATGGAGGGGTGGGGGCTAGCTTGAGTCAGTCAAATCCACAAATAATCTTTTAAAATAATTAAGTGTGATATGATGAGAGCCTGCACTAGACAGGTAACAGTGTTAGAGAAGATACTGTATTCAAGAGATGTTAGAAAGGTAAAAATGGGAGAAGTGTTCTTACACTATGATAGCTTCCCATGGAGATTGACAATGAGACAAAAGATTATTAATAGCCAATTATGGGAGATATCTAGGTTTTTTCCCTACTATTTCCTCATTCAAAACCCAGCCTTTGAAGGACATTACTTACCTCTGCTAAATTTTACACCATTTAGATTATCTTATCTAGGCAAATTCCTATCCATTTCCTTCTCCTCAGATTTCAGAGGGAATAATTATTTAATTAAATTGCCCAAGACTGGCAAATTTAGAAGTAAATGACATAGTTATATTCCCTCAGCTTTTTTATTAGAATAGTTCCACCTCTTATTGTAATATTCATTCTTTTCATTAACTCTTAATCAGAGTTGATTGCCACCTTGAGAAACACTCGTTCTTTCAAGGACATATAAACTGTGAGCCCATCACCATGATCTCACTTTGATCCAAGAGAGAGAAAACCAAATGGCCACTCCTTTTATTAATAAAATGATAGCATTATTACCAAAGTGATAACTAACCCAGAAATTTTGTCTCTCAACATTTGACATGATATGAATTTGAAGGTTGAATCTGTGTAGCCTGAAGTTAAATTTTTGGATCTGATTTTCTGAACATTTCATCAAAATAACTGATCAAACTGGTATTTTGTGCCATATTTGGGGATATCTAATCTGTTTTCTATCATGCAGCCCATTTCCCTGCTTTGGAAGTAGCAGCTGTAGACAAGCACAAAGGACATTATAGTGTCTCTAGACTTGTTTAGAGATTCAAATGAGACAATATATGTAAAGTATTTGACAAACTTAAAATATTATATAAATGCTAGCTAGCTAACCATTGTGTAACCTGTGAAGTTTCTCTTCCTGTTCTCAAGCTAAACAGTGCCATTCTAATTACTATTCTTCCTTGGTTTTTAAAAAGCAGGGACAATTTATGAACCACTATAGTGAATCTTTTTGAATCTAATCTACTGAAGTCTTAACTTTTTCTATCTCTTCAAGGTTTCCTGAACATGGGAAGGTTCATTCTCCCTGCAGATTCCTGACATACACAATATTTTCTCTTAATTAAAGACTATCCCATAGGCTTTAACTACTGAGCAGCTTCTAATCTTCATCAAAACACGCACTGGGGAACATCAAAACAAAGAAGGATAATTGTTGTTTTCTTTAGATGTGGTTTTAGATGCATTTGAAGAGCAGAAAATTTCTCTTTGCATTGATGGAATTTTCTATAGCTAAACATTAATGAAATAAATGTGAAAACTAACTCTTCCCCTTAGAAAATGTTCAATCTCCCTATACTGCTTCCTGTGGAAAATCTCCAGTCTTGGCAGTCTTAGCACCTTGACAGATTTTTTTTGAAAACTTTTAAAAGAAACTGCCTTTTTGCGTTCCATACTTGCATATTCAGTACCAGCTACCAAATTTACCCAGTAACTTTGAGATTTGTGGTCAATGATGAATAAAGGTCAACATACCCAGATTTCATATAGAAAAGAATTTTGAAAGGAAACCCACATATTAGCCTCATAGATACAAACAGGGTGCTAAGTGGGCCTGTGTCATTTTTTTGTGTGTTGCTACCTCTATCTTGAACTGAAAGGCAAGAAATCTTTTATTATATATTGAGTAGAATCAGCCTTTACAGAAGATAGTAAGCAACACTTTCTCTTATGAAACATATAAAAAGTAAATCACATTATGTAATCTCATAAAAAAGCTTCCTTGCCCAACAGCTATGCCCTAAATAGTTTATCACAAAAAAGAAAAGCAATACACAGATTAAAAAAAGATAGATTCCTATCTCATTTTATAATTCCACATTTTTCTTTCATACAGAGATGACCTCTCTTCTTCATACAAAATAGCTCTGAATAGAAGGAAAATATTAATGAGGATCCCAGGGATATTATAATTTATATTTTCTTCTAATAGATTCTATTTAATGTGGTGTCACTAGTGTGGAGGTTACTATATTTTTTTTTAACAAGACAACACTGCTTTTCTTCCATTGAGATGTTGTTTGGCTTATGATGTTACTTCTCAATTTGATTCCTGATATGATATTTGTCTCCATAGTAATTACTGTTGTAATGGACTATGGCAGAAGAGGAAAGTGCATTGACCTGGAAGGCAGATCAGGGTGTGAGCCCTCTCTCTATAGCCCTATCTTAGCTTGTTTCATCATGGTTAAGTTACTGATGTTTTTGAGCCTCAGATTTGTCACATAAAAATGGAGGTAAGAATATAAACACTAACCAGCTCCTTAATTATTGTGAAGAAAGTTCTTGGTAACATTTAAAACATTTTCAGTAAATATCCAGTCTTATACTGGCAACTACAAAGTTTTACCTGCTTTCCCCCTATCCCTTTTAAGGTTTCTTTTGTACATAGTTTTTATTGCATAACATTCAAAGTCTAAGAGAAATTTTAGGGATTGATGCTAAATAAAAGTTCAGACATCTTGCTATCAACACCTTTGCGCCTCACAGCCAGGGCTATTTAGAATGTGGCACAGTCAGAAATCTCTTCTCCCTATCTGAATCTTGGTGCCATGAGATTAATGGATCTTGGAAGATACCAGCAATGGTGTTACTACATTAAGAATTCAACTTTCTGTTATTGAACAGTAGGAACCACTGGATTTGAAAATGATCTATTCCTTTACAAGTTGTAACTACATACCTCTCCTCACTCCCACCTCCCCCCCCAAAAAAAATGAAAAGAAATGAATAGCCAGAAAATCTGTAATAGAACTTGGAATTTAAAAAGATGAAGTTTTGTTTCATTACCTCACATATACTAGAAGAGCAGCTTAAGAGCAAGAGACAAAGGTTGTTTTGTTTGTGTTTTGTTTCTTTGGTTTAGTTTTGTTTTAAAGACTACTAAGAGGTCACCTGAAAATACTGCTAATCAGTAGAAAAACATAGGGAAGATATACATAGGAGTTCTAATCTCTCTCTGTCTCTGTCTCTATCTCTCCCTGTCTCTCTGTCTTTCTGTGTGTGTGTATGCAGGTTTGTGTGTATCTAGCACATGCAAACAATTCTTCATTTTCACATATCCATAGTTGGAGATTCTTGCAGATGGGCTGCACTAAACTACCAGTATCAACTCAATGACATCCCCAATGAGGTACTGATCCATAAGAGAGAAGTCTATTTGTTTTAACAAATAGTGTTATGTCTTTGTCTTTAGGATTGTTGTTCAAAGTTCTTTACTGTATAAAAGTTAAAGCATCCACTTTAGTAAGTAAATTCATTGAGCATTTATTTATTGAATGTATTGTATTCAAATGTACCATATTAGGCTAAGGAGTAAGTGGCAAACATTTCAAATTCATTGTAAATGGTAGGATTTTAGGCTTCATGTGTAAAAAACATTTTATTACAAAAACCTTCCCAGGTATTTCCATTCAGCCCAGCTATTTTACGTGTATTGAAGAACAGCCTTATAGCTTTATGTTGATAAAAGGAAGTGGATAATTGAATTAGTAGAATGACAGATTATAGTTACACTAGAGGTAAGGTTTAATTTCAAAATGGTTCAAAACCCCATAGTTTTTTTCCTCCTCTACCCCTTGTTTCTTAGACCAACCACCCAAAATTAATGCTAATACAAAAACTAAGAACATGCAACTAGGAAAAATATGACACGTTGGGTTCTAGAGAAGGGTCTTGTTTCCATTCAGGAATTTAGTTGTGCATGTTTACAACCAGCTGATTATTAAATCAAATTATATTTCTACAATTCTAAATAATTATTTTAATTATTAACTTAAAAAAGATTGAATTACTTATTTCATATGATCAGAGATTTACAGCTGGAAGAAATGTCAAAGCTGTCAAGCCTATAAATGATTCCATCAACATTTATTAAGCACTTTAAACAGCACAAGCTTTGTGCTAATTGGTTGTGGAGACAAAGCTTTTATGTGTTATACTTGTGCAGAAAATATTTTAAAATGACAAGGAAACACAACATTTTGACTCTATAACCATTGTCTAGAATAGCAAGAAATAGTTTATGTTATTCTAAAACAAGTGAGTTTAAACATGAAGTTAGTTAAGAGCTATTTTTTTTTGAAAATTTCAAATACTGGCATAGGAAATAATTAAATTCACCAGGTGACATGAGTCTATGAAATTGGCAATATGAAGGAGCCAATTTTGTTCACTAAACATTTTCCGGAAACATGGAGTAATGCTATTCATGCTGATTTTGCCCACCTGTAGCATAATGCTTTTCCTTAGGCCAGAGTAGAGGCAAATGGAAACGGAATCCTGATGAAGAAAATGTCTGGCATGATTTATGTGTGGTCTGACTGAAAGTTGTTGTGGGGGAGGAGGTAATAGCCTTTCCAGATGCCTTATATTCCTCTCATTCTATAGAAAGAATAGCATTCCATGGAAGTATTAGTAGAGAGACAGAAATGGAAAAAACACTAAAAAAGACAAAATTAAAGAATAATATGAACATTTAATGAAAGTATCACTATGATAATTTCCATCTTTAGATGGAAAACATTGTTTAGATCGGTGAGAAGAAAAAAAGTTAACTAGTAATATTTACTGTAAAAAACATAATCATCAAATTCAAATGCAATTTGGAGGTTATTAAACTGCAAGTATTTATTTGTATATGATGTGTCAAGAAGAAAAAAGATTATTAAATCATCCAAGTAAAATTAGATATATTTGAAAGGTTTCTATTATTAGTTGTTGTTCAGTCATTTCTCTCAAGTATGATTCTTTGTGACCCTATTTGGGGTTTTCTTGCCAAAGATTCTAGAGGGATTTATCATTTTCTTCTCCAAATCATTTTACAGAGGAGAAAACTGAGGTAAACAGAGCTAAGTAAATCACTGAGGGTTACACAGGTAGTAAGCATTTGAAGATGGATTTAAACTTATATCTTCCTGACTCAAAGAATATTTATATTAGAGTCAGTCTATTTCCAGTAGTGCCAATCAAAGGTACAGTCAGATCCCAATTAGTGAAAATAATTAGTCCATAAACTAATTACATTATTTAAATTTGCACAGCATTATTTCTACTGGACAAGAACAAGTTGCTGTATTTTAAGTAATTAAAATTTTTAATTGTTCTAATGTGAATACATGTGTCCACCATAGGTGATTCATTATTTGCACTAATCAGGACCTGGAAACACTGGGTATATATTCATATATATTCACAAAAAAACAAAAGAAAACAAAAACACATAAAGTCTACATTGAATAATTGATAAGGTAGCACTTGATCTAATGCTATATTTGACTAGGAAGTGACTCTATTGATATTGGATCTTCTTTTTAAAAAAACAAACAAAAAAACATTATATAAAACAAACAAAAGTAGAGAAATTTTGCTCCAAGAGGTCACTTTACTATGTTAAAATCTTATTCTAAAAAAAGAATTTAGGACTTAATAAAAGTAAGAGTCATGGACTCACAGAATTATAGTATTTCAGAGTCAGAAGTGAACCTTGTATCCTTAAGTTCAACCTGTATTGGAAAATACATCCCTTTTAAAACACACCTAATAAGTGGCCATCTAGTCTGTAAGGGAAATCTTTGATACCTCCTTACACAGTTTATTTCATTTTTAGATAATTGGGTTATTATCTGTGTATATAGCCAATCATCGGAATATCCATACCTTCAACATAATTATTATAATACTTTATGGCTTATGTAAATGTTATGTGTGATAATTATATTACAATTATCCATGCCTATTTATTTATATTTTCCATAATATACATACATTTATGTATATGTATGAATATATATGCTTGTGAGGAAACTCCATCAACCAATGAAATTGAGCAATTTCATTGTAAATTGCCATCTTAAAAATTTGCCTAGAGCACTAAGAGGTTAAAAGACTTACTTCTGCAGGAGGATCAGGCACACAAAATATGTATTTTAGGAAAAACAAACTCAGGTCCACAGGGATTCTGTTGCCTCCCTCTTCCCTTTCCTCCCTTTCCAGCTCCTCTCTCACATCTAAAGAGTGAAAAGGTCATGTACATTCACAGCTGGGGAGCCATGAACTGACTGAAGGGGAGGAGGTTCCTTCTCTTACTCATTTTCAGCCTTTCGCCGCATGATCATATGTCCTTTTCAGTTCTAGGTACAGGCAGCAGAATCCCCACTAGACCCAGAATCAAACCATGGTGACTTAGAAGGATTTGCAATCAACCAGTCCATGAAGGAAGCCCTGAAATGCCAAGGTGGAAGCAAGCCCAGGCAGGGTGTTGGACTTGCAACTTGATGGAATATTGCTACATAGGAAATTAGATAAACTGTAACTAATTCCCTTCCCCTCCCCAGAGAATAAAGTGATACACCAGGGATTATTGTTCTTGGGTATGGGGAGAGATACTTTTATGTTCACTTTTGCTATAACTTTGAAGTAAATCTTCCTTTGTAAAAGTTAATCTGAAAGTTGAATGGATAAATAGAACTAGAATACCACAGACACCTTAAAATTGAAGGAACACCATTAGGTTTGGATCCAATAGCAGAAAGCCTAGAGACTTCAGGGTTACTGAAGAAATTGATATAGGGCTTTCTAACATATGTCATTCTATACATAATCTAGAAGCACATAATCTAGACAAGCTGGGAAGATCTGGATTTAAGTCCCACTTTTAAAATATATTTTCTGTGTGAAAATGGAGAAGTCAACATTCTAAAGCTATATTACAGAAATTGTCATTTCTCTTGGTAAAGGTATTTTCATCACTTAAGAGTCTCCCGTGTCAATGAAATCATAGACCCTGTCCCTAGCAATCCCAATCTGATATAAATTGTGCGGCATGTACAGAATGGGAAATGATCTAGTTGTCATAAATACCAGAATCTCTAAAAACAAGATTTACGTTATTGCCTGTTGAAATCTTTCATCTACAATTTTTCATTCTTTATAATGGGTTAACTATCATATCTCTCTTCAAAGGCAGGAAGTTTGTACATCTGCTGGTCTGTGCATACTGCCTTTATTGGATTACCCAGAATTATCTCAGTAAACAGGCCACTATCAAAGGCACCTTTGCTATTGAATACAAAGCATATCCAGTCAGAATACCTATTCTTTGTAGCTTGACATACCTTCAAGGAGATCAAATGCCCAGAAACCTGCCAGCTGCAGTCAGTTAAATAGAAAAATACTTTCTGGGACCAGGCCAGTTTTTCAATATTTCAATGATTCTTCATTCAAATCAAAATCCTTTACATACCATGAGAGCATTTAATAACACCCACTGGGTATCTGACACCTGTTTAATCAGGGATCTCTTTGCAATCTGTCTATTATTCAGATATCTTTTATTTTCTTCTCTTCTCTTTTTTACTATGGCAAGTAAAGACATTGACAAGCTGGATTGTGACATTTGTTTCTGGCCAAATTGCTACACCAGAGAAGAGCAGCAGTTCATATAGTTGAATATTTTCTCTCTCATCATGAAAGCAATGCATTATTAATAGTTAGCAGAACAGAATCTAATAAGGACTGATATGCATAAGCTACTACAAGAATGATAATAAAAACATTCAAACATTAGGAAACATAACACTAGCTTAGAATTGTGGATCAGTTTATCTTGTCATATGATAATATAAGGAGAATCACTAAATCAATCCACCCAACTAGTATTGATAATTCTTCTGAGTTAAAGCATGTAATAGGAGAACTTGCATTTGAAACTACAGCTTGACATAGTGTTGATTTTTTAGGTTCTTATTAAACATTTGTGAGAATTATATGACACTCCCTGCAAGTTCTTTCAATAGAAGTAAAATATTATTCTGTTATTGTTTTCCCCTGCATCTTTTCAAGAGCTTGGTGTTTTCTGGGGAGCTCACATTAGGCTTTAATGTCTATGAATTGCAGTAGTAGGCAAGACAACAGACCCAAATCAGTTGTTATAACTTTTAAAATTTTACAATAACAAATTGGCATTAAAAAGACTGAATAGTGGTATTAAAACATATATCTTCCATATTAAAAGTAAATTTTGGGGAAGAAGGTGTTATCTAAGATGAAAAATGAAGTTTTATCAAAATGCATATCCTTTGTTCCAGCAGTGTTTCTACTGGGTTAATATCCCAAAGAGAGGTAAAGGGCCCCACATGTGGAAAAATGTTTGTGGCACCTCTTATTGTAGTGGCAAGAAACTGGAAATTAAGTGGATGCCCATCAGTTGGAGAATGGCTGAATAAGTTATGGTATATGAATGTCATGGAATATTATTGTTTTGTAAGAAACAATCAGCAGGATGATTTCAGAGAGAACTGGAGATAGTAACATAAACTGATGGTAACTGCAATGAGCAGAACCAGGAGATCATTGTACATGAACAACAAGATTATAGGATGATAAATTCTGCTGGACGTGGATCTTTTCAACAAGATGATTCAGGTCAATTCCAATGATCTTAGGATGAAGAGAGCCATCTACACTCAGAGAAAGGACTATGGGAACTGAGTGTGGATCACAACATAGCACTTTCACTCTTTTTGTTGGTTTTTGCTTGCCTTTTATTTTCTTACTCATTTTTTTCCTTTTGATTTGATTTTTCTTGTGCAGCAAGATAATTGTATAAATATGTATGCTTATATTGAATTTAATATAAATTTTTACCATGTTTAATATATATTGGATAACTTGCCATCCAGGAGACAGGATGAGGGAAGGGGGGGGGTGGGATTGAAACACAAGGTTTTGCAAGGATTAATGTTGGAAAAATATCCATTTATATGTTTTGAAAATAAAAAAACCTTTAATAAAAAGAATATAAAAATATTTTGGAAAAGAATTCAGATCACAGTGTGTCTGAAAGAAATGAAACAAGACAGAAATTATGAAAAGGGAAGGAGGAAAGGGAAGAAAGAATGGCAAGGAAAAACACAAGAGAATTTAAATACTTTATAAAAATATAAATCCAGGAAAGATAAAGTAGGAATTAAATAATATAAAAAGTATAAAATGACAAATTTTAAAGGAAAGGTAATCTGAGAATTAATAATTTATGTGAAAATCCTGAACAACAACAACAAATCCTTGATGCCTTATCTCAAGAATTTATAATGGAAACTTCCCAAAACTTTTAGAACTGGAAAGTAAAGTAAAAAGAGAAAGAATCTATGCCTTTCCTCAGGAAAGAAATATAATTTTCATAAACTAAATACAAATCAAAGAAAAATTACTATGAGTAGTCAAAACAGAAAATTTCAAGTGCTAATGAGCCATGGAAATGATTACACAACATTTGGGAACTATCAATATAGAGGGGAATAAAGGTGAAAATGACCAATGTAAGAGGGACTATGGGAAAATAAAAACACTAATGCATCAAAGGTAGAACTCCAAATATGTCTATCATTTTTGGAAAAACAAATCAACAATTTTGAAGTATTCCAAAAAGTTAATAAACTGTGTAAAACCTTTGACCGCAAAATAATACTATTGGACTAAAGAAAAAAGACCAAAGAAAATAAATTAGGACCCATATGTATGAAAAATATTAATGTCTTTTTCATTATTCTGTAAACTTCTTGAAGGCAGTAACTATCTTGCTTTTTTTATATTTCAAACACTTAGCACAATAATTGGTACATAGTTGTTGCTGTCATAATTATCATTGTCACCATCATTGTCATTATTGGGCTTTTTCTTTGTCATCCCATTTTGGGGGGGGGGGGTTTGGCAAAGAGATTGGAGTGGTTTGCCATTTCCTTCTCTAACTCATTTTACAGATGTGGAAACTGAAACAAATAAACTTGCGACTTGTTCTTAATAAATGTTTACTAAATTAAATTGAAGTCTAAAATGGAACATTAAGGGAATGTCTACTTACTGAGGAATAGCTAAACAAATTGTGTTATATGAATGTAATGGCATAATAATACATATATATACATAATAATACATACTATAATAGTGGACACTTTTAGAGAAAATTAGGAACACATTTATAAACCAAACTGTAAACTAAAGCAGGTCTCCAACTATTAGTAAATGAATAAATAAAATGTCATATATGTATACATATAATATTATTATTTCTTAATAAATTTTAAGAAATGAGAAGTTTTAAAGGAAATTTTGGGGGAAATGTATGATTTAATATATAGCCAAGTGTTAAGGAGTAGGAGAATAATTTATATTATGAAACAATATTGTAAAGAAAAAATAACTTTTAAGGACTTTAGAACTTTGATCAATGTACTAATAACCCAAAAAACCAAAAAATGAAGGTCACTCTTATGATATTATAAAAGAATGGAGAATAAAGGAATGAAGAACTGATTGAACAGACTGAACAGAAAGACAAAAAAAATAAACTGTTTAAGAGGATTTTACCTTGAAATTTGAAGATCAGAACAAAAGATAATCATTTAGTTGGAAGACAAGAATTATGACAAAGGAAAAAAAAACAAATAGTGTAGATAGTACCTGAAAATTTTTTATGTTTAGATAATGTTTAGATAAGATGTAGTACATGAATTCAATCTAAAAGCAATGTAAGACATGTATGTAGGTAATAAACAAAATGAACTTAAATTTTAATATAGTAAGGTAAATACAATTTCATATTATTACTGAGATTTGAAAGAATGGGGCTCATGAATGTAATATAATAATGTATGATCATGTATTATTTAAAAACATGTCTCTGAGAATGATTTGAAGAATATGTAAAAAAGGCACAAACCTCAATGGAACACCAAACATCTAAAGGTAGACTAATGATGGAAGATATTTTAGATGAAGGTAAAAAGAGAGCAAAGCAGGAATAACATTATTGTGAAAATATATTTTTAAAAGTCTCTAATCAGATACAATATGTTTTTCCCCAACAGAATTTAAAGAACTGTCACAATAGTGAGATAAAGATGTGTTTATATAGTGGATATTATTTTTTATTTTGTTAAGAATGGGATTTTCTCTACACTTTTTAAAAATTACTGATTATTTAATCAACAAAGCAGAGAACTGTTATTTTGGTATCCATCCTGACCAAAAAAAATATTTGATAAATGAAAAAAACAATCACCTTAGAAGAAAATGGCCTCAACATTTTAGTATTTCCATTTGAAATGTACTCAAGGAAATCAGACTTTTAAAACTTCAATGGTATATTAGGTTTGATTTATTTCATTGTCTCCTCCCATCCTAGGTCAGTAGGCTACACTGGCCCTAAGCCAATTTAAATCTAAAAAATACATTTGCTACTAGCTGCTGGAGGGGAAAAAAAAACCTTTCCCTTTAACTTTGTTGAAGAAAATCATTTATAGCTAATTTGTTGAATAAGCCAAAGGAGAGGTTATTCAAATGATTATTAATAAAAAATGAATTTTTCACAATACAATAAAATGATCCTAAATCTCTCTTATTTTAAATTTTAAAAATATATAACGTGCCAACTAGGTACAGATTACTTTGCTCAGAAGAGGGAAAGTTGATTAGCATCTAAAGAAAGCAGGGTTGCTGCCAAGGGATGTTGTTGGTGAATTCTCAGCTCCATGCTCAGAAGATAGAAAAGGAGTTTGTAACGAATATGAGTGACAAAAATTCACTGATAATGTTGTTATCATTACAGTTGTAATTATAATTATATATGTAGTGGTTACAATTGTACCAATTTAATTGTTCTTAAATTTAATTTAATTATAACTAAAAATGATAAAGGACAATAATAACAACACAATTTTTCCTTTCTCAAATTTTCTATCAAAGAATAACATTCATTTTGGAGAAGCTAAAAAGAACCTAGTTAAAAAGAAATTGAAGACTAGATGGGTAAAAAGTTGGTTAGGAATAAAATAACAAAACAAAACAAGAAAACATACCCAGTTTCTTTAATGAGTTCAAATCTAGTTTTTAAGATTACAATTTTATTTTCTCTAATGGATAGTGTATTATGAGTTCCAAAATGAGCAAAGCTAAAAGAATAGGGAACACCTCAATAGATAGTGCAAAGAATACAACTATAACTGTTTTTGTATGATCATTTGCATATCCCTTGTATATATTGCATTTTAAGAACTGACATATTGAAGTATAACTTACTCCCTGAAACTCTCCTCAAGGTTATTTACTGCAAAAGAAATGTAGACCCAAAAGGAAAATGCCCAAGTATTCCAGTTCTTAGTAGCAACACTTCTCTACCACAAAGGGTTTGCCTTTCTCTCTCTCTCTCATCATGGTCAATATAACAGACTCAGGGCTAATTTAGGAACATGGGTCCAGAACCTTGGATTAGCCTATATTTACAAAGTCTCTTTCAAAGGAGAAGAAAGTCTGATATGTTCATTGGTTACAGACAAAATCTGCCATTTTTCCTACCAACTAATCGATTTCTAATATTTTAAATCATGAATTATATCCCAATATCTACCCTACATTAAGAATATATCAAAGAATTGAAGTAGTTGTAGTAGTAGTAGTAGTAGTAGTAGTAGTAGTAGTTTGTAGTCATAGAAAAAGAAGTGGTAGTAATAGTTGGAGTAACAGTAGTATTTATATAGTACCTACTATCTTCCAGGTGCTATGCTAAATACTTTTCAAATATTATCTGATTTGATCCTCAAAATAACCTAGGGAGGTAGATGGTATTATTATCATCCCCATTCTATAGATGAGAAAACTGAGGCAGAATAGTGGCTTGGCTAGACTTACACAGACAGTATGTAAGGCTGGATTTAAACCCAGATCTTCCTGATTCTAGACCTAGCACTGTGTTCACCTGGTTGCCTCAAAAATTGCCTGAAAAAGTTGATAAATATGACCATTCTATAAACAGGCTTTTATTAAAGGCTTACTATATGTCAATCATATCCTATGCCTTGAGGATACAAATTCAAAAATTCACAATGAATTTGCATTGTAACAGATGCATAAAAACATATACAAGAATACAGAGAATACATATAAAGAGAATAAATCTAAATAAATAAAAATTAGTTGAATGCAAAACAATTGGGGAAGTAGTACACTACAAGCTGGGTAGATCAGGCTGTATATAAAAGTTTATGCTTAAGTGGTATATTATAGAGAGATGGAAGTGAACTTGAATTTATTCCAGGTATAGGGTGATAGCCAGTGCAAAAGAATGACTATAGAATATGGAATACTATGTGTAAGAAAAAGAGAGCCGACTAGTAGCTTGTCTCAGATCATACATAAAGCATGTGGCAAAAATAAAATGAAGCTAGGAATTCTAAAATCCAAGGGTAGCTCTCTATTCACTGTACCTTACTGTCTCACCAATGAAATGGTAGGCTGCTTTAATGAAAATATAATATACTAAACAAAAGAGGAAATATTTCACCACTCTCTGTCCTTGTCATACTACATCTGGAGAATTACGTTCAATTTTGGGTGCCACATTTAATCAAGGCTATCAGCATGCTGAATTTCATACAGAGGAGGAGGTTGACTGGGAGGGATATGACAGCTATATTCTAATATTTAGAGGTCCGCTATATGGAAGAGACATTTGACTTATTTTGTGTGGGTCTGGAAAGCAGAATTAAAACCAATGGTTGAAAGTTATTGCCTGGTAGATTTAAATTCACTATAAAAAAGACTCTTAAACAATGAATTGTCCAAATAATAATACACCTCTCAATGTAGTGTTTTTCCTGCCATTGGTTGAAATTTGAGTTAATAGCTGTTCAGAATATTAGAGAAGCTATTTTGACATGAAACAGAAATGTAGAGGACATAAGTGCTAAAGTTCCTTCCATCTCTAAGGTTATTTGATTGAATTACTTTTGTTTGATTTCTCTTAAGATTACTCTTCAAATCAGAGGAATGCAAAAAAGTTTAGTCCTCAAAAACGATATTGTGAGTTTAGAAGAGAAGGCTTAGATAAGATCGTTTGTCCCAAGTTATATATTTTCTAGTTGTATCTGATATCAGTGTACATTTCAGTGTCTCCAAGTACATTTGTATAACCAGAGAGAGGGCATTATAAAAAGAGTACAGTGGTTTGAATGTAGCTGGATTCAGCTAACATCTAGGATGGTACAATGAAGGATTGAGAGACTCATAACTCAACTTTATATAACTCACATATAGCACTCAGAGTGCTATATGGTTCACCAAGCAAGAAGATAGGGACAAAGATCTAGAAGATGATAGGTAGGGAATTGAATCCTGAGAAGGATAAATGGAAGAGAAGTTGAGGGGGAATCCAAAGTAGCAGGTGAATGGTTGAAGAGGATGATTCTCATCACAGGTGAAAAAATAAACCCTAGCATCAGAACAGAATGAAGAATTTATTTTGGTCATAAATTTAAGATGTCTGAAAACAAAACTATTTCAGTGGCATTTTTAAGCACAGGAACACTTTCCTAGCATAATGAAATTTGCTTTTCCACTAATGCTTGCAAAAGTGCTTAGGTGCAATAGATAAATCAGGAATGAGGATTCTTTCTGAGAATACAGATGGATCATTTGTAGAAGTAAAGTAGATAGAGGACATAAATATATGACAAAGAACAAAAATACCAACAGTAACAAAGTCAAGTCATATTTCTATAGTACTTGAAAGTTTGCAAATCACTTTACATACATCATGTCACTTGAGCATCTCAAGAAGTCATTATTACCTATTTTTTTAGAAAAAAAATCTAATAATGATTTAAGCAATAGAAGGTAGAGCATATTATCTATCCAATGGAGGAGAAGCCCTGATGTAAGGGTGCTGTATCTCTTCTTATTATCCTAATGTAGTATAGTCAACATATTCTAGAAATGTTAAATGGTAAATTCACTTTTTGGAGTTTGGAGTTTGGAGTCAGAAGGATAATTGTTCAAATTCCTCTTCTTACATTTATTAATTGTGCAAACTAGGCAAGTCGTTTACCCTTGATACACTTCAAGTGATTTGATCTTTATACACCTTGTTGTTGTTGTTCAGTCATTTCTAACCATGAACAAAAATACTGGTTATATTGCCTTTATGATATTTTCTTGCTCTATTAATGCTGGTTGATTCAGATATTCTGGTGTTGCCTATCATATTATATGAAATGTTACAAAGTCCTGTATTACTATAAGAGGGTCAAAATACTGGATTTCCCCAAGTTGTTGAATATACACAAATGCATGAGAAAAAAATAAATCAAAATTATCACAGAAAAGACTTTAGAAGCATTAGAAGGCTGAAATGAAAAAGATGGAAAATATTACCAATCACAGTATTTAATTCATCTTTCTAGATTCTAAAATGATTCTCCCATTTTTCTTCCATTTTGAACATGGTCAGAATATAATTTACAGAATTGAAGTATACTTGCAGAGACTTCATGTTTTCAAGACATTTTTAAAAATTCCATTTTAATCAATTTAATTGTTTCTCTTTAGTTTATTTTATAACTACCTCCCTTCCCCCCATATTTTTCCCAAGATATTTCACCTTGCAATATATTACTGGTAATGAGTTACATTATTATTAGATACAATATTAACTTGTTTTTCCTTAAGTATTTGAGCTTAAAACTCCTTTCTCTAAAGTATAATTAGGATCATCAATAAAGAAAAATATTTCACCCTTAAAAATGATATTGTTTAGCATTAATTGTTTTAAACATCTCATTTAGCTTTGATTTCAGGATGCCAATAAGTCCCTTTACATATCCAGTCACTATTTACTTCTTGATGACATTGCATTCAATGCATTGTTACTATTATTATTATCATCATTGATAATAATAAATGTCAGCTTGTATAATATTGCTCTTATTCTGTTTTCTTCACTATGCTTATATTTCTTTGGAAAATTACAGATTTATTACATGAGGCCTCATAATACTTAAGGCAAGGGGTGAGGGATTTCAATGATGTTCAAAGTCATTCAGAAGAGATTTTTCTAAAAATCCACAAAGGAAACAACAAAGAGCTGAAGAAGATAAATTGCATAGATTATCAAATTTAATTATGGCAATCTAATTCAGTAGAATTAATCAGTACAAATATCATGACAATCGGCTAGATTCAAAACTTAAGGGGAGATCAGAAGGCTAGACTGAATTTGAGAAATGGTAAAATATTTCCAATCAGTCTGATGCAAAAATACAACTTTATTTTTAACATATCTATTCTCAAAGCATTGTTATTTATTAATCATGAAATGCTATGATTTCTAAATTATGAAAATTATGGGTGATTCAAAAGACAAAAGAGAAATATATATGGGGAATGAAAAGATAACATGCAACTAATGATAAATTACAGGGAATATATTTCATAAAACACATGATTAAAGAAATGTATTATTAGAACAACTGAAGACAATCATTTTAGTGATAAATTATATGTCTGTGAAAATGCTACACAAGTTCCATAGACTATTTAAAACAAACAAACAAATGAAAGTTAAAAACTGGAGGAAAGCGTCAAAGTGAATCCATGTTTAGAACATTTTTGGAAGCTTACAACAAGAATTACAGAGGATAAGAAGCCATGAATGGCTGAAATTTATGTTCATGATGTATTTTATTAAATAGATATTAAATTTGTTATTTTAAAATATCTACTATATGAAAAAGTAGGGTCCCTAGCTTGAAAAAATTTACTCATAATTACAGTACAAATATTTAGGTACAATTTTTTTTTTGCACCAGTAAGTTTAGAATTATTTACCACCAAAGCTCTAGCTAAGATACTGATTTTTTTTTAAACAAACACATTTATCTTTGTGGTTTTGTTGCATGTTCAAATTTTTTGACTTATAATGAAACCAAGCAAAACTAATGTTTTTCTGAAGATTATAATGCTTGATTCTCTCTCTCATCTCTGCCTCTCCCTCTGTCTCTGTGTCTGTCTCTCTCCCTCGATCTGTGGCTCTCTCTCCACCCTTTCTTACCCTCACTATCTGTCTGTCTCACTCTCCCACCATCTGTTTCTATCTTTATTCCTCCTTCCTTCTCTCTCTATGCCTTTCTCTCTTTGTGTCTGTTTCTCTCTCCATTGTTGTGTATCTGTCTCTCTGTCTGTCATTTGTCTGTCTGTCTCTCTCTTCCTCTTCCTCTCTCTTTCAGTGAAATCACTTGGTCTTTGGCCTTGGCCTTTACCACAGACCCAGGATATGCACTAATCCTCCAGAAATATTGCCTGTCACTTCTTACTACTTGCTGCTTAATTAAAAGGCACGTCAGGCATTTCTGAAAAGACTGGTAAATTGTCAAATTCAACAAAGAAAGAAAATAATTTTAGATAAAAAAGGGCCTATGCAAATTATATTTCCCCCATTCTTCCCCACCTCCATCACCATTTCCTTCTTATATCCACTGTTACCATCATTTTAGGTGACTTTTGTCTGGCATTTAGAAATGAAACGTGATTCTCTTGTTCTCTTCTTGGCAATATTCCCTGAAATATTCTGTTAAGTGTTTTCAATTATATGGCAGTCCCAATAGGATCTCGTAAGAATTTTTAAAAAAGAATTTTTACCCGGCACATTTTCTTTTCCAGTTTGAATGTTACCTATGTTTTAATGAATATAGATTAATTAAATAACTTTCAAAAATTAGTTCCAAATTAATAAACTTCTGAAAAAATGAGCAGATATTCAAAGAGGTAGGTTTATTTTGTTATTTTCTTACTGATTCTTAGAAGAATTTTCATAGACTTTTGTTTGAGAAGTCCTTAACTTAAACTTACTCATAGAAAAGAAAATTCCAAAAAAAAGATCAAATCATTCCTTCCTGTTGTCTGTGTGTGTATATTAACACTTGAGATATTTTAAATCTCATATAGAAACCAGAGGTTGGCCACCAATTAGGCTCATTTCTCAACTATAATTCATTAAGCTCCTGCTATGTTCTAGGCATGGTGCAAAATTCTGAGGAAACAAAGATAGTAAAAACAAACAACAAACAACAATAACAAAAAGTCTGCACTCAAAGAGCTCAAAGTCGAATGAGGAATATAGCATAAAACATCTATGTTCAAAGAAGATATAAACATGTTAAATTGAGAGGATTTTTAGAGAGAAGACACTAAGATTAGGGGAAACAGGGAAAGACCTTGTAGAAAAGAGAATTTTAGCTGAGAACTGAAGGAAGCCAAGGATGCTTAGGAGGTGGAGATGAGTGGGAAGAACATTCCAAGCACAGGAGATTGCCAGTGAAAATGCTCAGCCAGAAGCTGAAATGTCCTGTGTGAAGTGTGGGAGAATTATTCCCACATTTCTCTCTGCTCATCTTGATGTCATTGATGGCTTCCAGTTACTTTTAGCAACTTGCTCACCAAATCAAAGTTATAACATCTGTCAGCATTTTCACCTTTCCTTCATCTCTCTTTGGCTGATAGGCAAATAAAAGAAACATCCACTATAGTCTAGTTCAATTGGTTGCAACCCTTTGAGATTGTTGTCATGTTTAACGAAGATTTATATTATATTTACTGCCACAAGCCCAAGGGTTCAGAATACTAAAACAGAAAGGGGAAGGAGGAGAAGGAGTAGGGGAAGGAAACATAAAGCTGTTAATATAAATGTAAGATTGCATTATGATAATTAGTATGAAACAAATTAGAAATGTGAAGATTTTCATAAATTGCAAATCTATTTTAATTATTTTTGAGATGTTTGTAATATTAAGATATGGTTGCAGAATATCTAATTAGAACATAAATGAAAATTTTAAATGTATTTTTATATGAAGGAAAACTATCATATTAAATCATGAACTTCCAAATTCTTATTATTATAATTTGGAAACACACAAATTAATCAAACATTTATTATATGAACCCACCCTTGTCAGATGTCTGTTTTGATAGATTAACTAGGTTGGGAGTATTATTGCTGAGGAAAATATACTATTAGGTTCACTTAAAGAATGAGATAAAAACCCCTTTGTCACTTACCATCACAAAAAATGTTATAACAAATAATTGGTCTCTAAGCAGTAGCTTTTTTGCAAATGTCATTTTGCTTTTTTTTCTTTTTGTATGTTTTACAAATTTGAATTTCTTTAGAGACAATAATATATGTTGAACATGAATAAAATGATATAATATAACAGAATTTTTCTTAAAAGCCTTTTCAAAGAGTTATTATGTGCATTCCATCACCTTGTGGAAGAATACTGGAATCATCAGACTTTAAGGCTACTCTCTTAGAATATGGCCAAGAGGAAATAATTGTGCCAATTGACCAGTAGTAAACTGGAAATGAGAGTGAAAAGTTTTTGTTTGGAAATCTTTGTATAATCACTTTAATGTGATAGCTTCAAGGATGTATTTTCTCCCTTTCTTTTGTCTTTGTTTAGGCATTTTAGTCATATATATATATATATATATATATATATGAATCTTCATGACCCCATTTGAATTTTTCTTACCAAAGATACTTAGCAAAGTGGTTTGCATTTCCATGTCCAGTTCATTTTATAGATAAGGAAAGTGAGGCAAACCGAAGTTAAATGATTTCCCCAGAATCGTAAAACTAGTAAATATCTAAGGTCAAATATGAAGCTCAATCTTCCTGACAAAAGGCCCAATGCTCTATTCACTGCACACTTGGTTTCTCTTATACAGGCTCAATTGAGATCAATCTGGGAATGAGATATTTTTTCTTAATTACACTACAGTGAACACACATTTGAAACTTATAATTGGTGATAGTCTCAATAAAGTAATTCAATCAATCAATTAATCCATGAGCATTGTGCTGGGAATTCAAGGCAAAAAGACAAGAGATGAAGTACTTCCTGTTCTCCAATCTTCCAGGACTAAGTCAGGTAAATGGTAAGTGTGTAATAAATGCTTGCTGATTTGAGGAAAAGTCATCTTTATTAAAAAGAAAAAGTAGAAGAGTCCATAGTCCCAAGGAGAATAAAGATGTTTTCATTCCTTGTCTTAATATCTATCTCTAGCACCTGTCACAATCCCTGATATGTAGTAGACATTCAATAATTTTTTTTTTGCCACCTAGCTGCCCCGGCATTTAATAATTTTAAAAAATTCTCATTCATTAAGTGTTTGATTGATTTTTTTCTAGAGAAATAAACATACACATAAAAATACAAAATCCATCAGAGATTTTTATGTTCAAGTATTGCCTCAGACACTTATTAGATGTATCATGCTGGGCAAGTTGTTTAACCTCTCAACTTCAGTTTCCTCATTTTTTAAATAAAAAAATATTTATCTCACATGGTGGTTGTGAGAATCAAATGAGATAACGCATGTGAAGCAAGCATTTTGCAACTTAAAATAATATATAAATTCTAATAACAATGAGGATGATGATTAAAAACAAAACAAAAACAAAACCACAAGTTTGCCAGTTTCCTTGAATTTACTATTTTTCCATTCCATTCTTCTTCACAGGTTTTCCCTTAATGCCAAAATGTACTTACTCTTTGTCTGTTTTTTTGGAATCTCTTCCTTCAAGGCTCAGCTTAAAGAGATCCTGATCACCTTAGTCTTCAGTAATGTCTCTTTGAAATCTCATGTACTTTTCTGTGTATTTGGTTTTTTCTTTGTTTTTCTTTTTCCTTTTTTTTTGTTTAATAGAATAAAGTCTCCATAAGGCAGCAGCTACATTTTGTCATCAATTTGTATCCCTGAAGACTAGAACTATGAAAAGTTCACAGGAATTGTTTAATAAATACTTGCAGTATTGAATTGCCTGAGAAATGGTTATTATCCTTAATTCTTGAAGTAGTCCAAAATGACATCACTATGTTGGAAGTCAAGATCTCATATATCCAACTGTTTCTGGTCAAACCAGGATGAGCTCAAAAAATATTCTACCATAGGTCAGTCACAAATAGTCCACAAGAAGAGGCAAAGTCTCTAAATGTCCATATATCATGTTTCT
Organism: Myrmecobius fasciatus; assembly: GCA_023553655.1. Lineage (NCBI taxonomy): Eukaryota > Metazoa > Chordata > Mammalia > Dasyuromorphia > Myrmecobiidae > Myrmecobius > Myrmecobius fasciatus. The sequence goes on from JAJPUD010003192.1 coordinate 37,221, forward strand.
TTTAAGTTAATACCATTCTGCTTTCTTCATAGAGCACATTTCCTTTGATACAGGCATGCCATACTGGACAGTCATGCGCCTGTATTTCCATATTTCATGTTCAATTTCAAAAATATTCAATGAAACTTCAGGAGTGTTCTTTCATCACTTCTGGCCACGATGTGAGTACCTATCTTGCATGAGTTCTCTGTAAAATAGTCTTTTAGGTATATATATTTAGCAATTGAATAACATGGTCAGTCCATATGAGTTATGATCTTTGCAATAGAGTTGTATGCTTAAACAGTTTAGCTCTAGATGGGACTACAGTGTCCAGACCCAGAATCTTTCTAAGACGTTTCATATAGAAACAGTTCACTTTTTTGGCACAAAATAAATATACAACAATAAGGTCAGCAAGAGTATGAATCTTGGGGCAATAAGGTGGTGCAGTGAATAGAACATCAGCCCTGAAGTCAGGAGGACCTCAGTTCAAATCTGGTCTCAGACACTTAACACTTTCTAGCTGTGTGACCCTGGGCAAGTCACTTAACCCCAGTTGCCTCAGGGAAAAAAAGTATGTACCTTCAGTTTGATAGGCAGTCTTTTCTCTTTCATACTTTTCTTTAGAAATATTACAATGTGTTTGTTAACCCCATAATTTATGTTTATATCCTTGGAAATTATACTGCAAAAGTCAGCAAACATCCACAATATTCAAACTTTCTGTTTATTGTAATCAAGGGTTATATGTATGATATAGCACTGGCTGGTGTAACACTTGTATTGTCTTGGCATTAATTGTTAGGCTAAAATGAGCACAAGCTATAGAAGACCAGTCCATATGTTGTTGTACCTTAGCTTCAGAGACCACATTGAGTTCATAATCATCTGTGAAGAAAAAATTATGCCCCAACTCTCCTTCCACTTTAGTCTTGGCTTGTTGCCTTTTCAGCTAACCATCAATAAAATGAGAAGAAAATAGTCATTAGGAAAAAAAATATGGTTAATAGGAAATCTGAATACAAACACAAATTATTATTAATCATTTTCTGTGAAATTTGTTCAATGGAATCCAATTTACTTATCTGGTGTGGAGTGGTAGTGATTGGATTTGCAAAGTCAGGAAAAAGTTATAGTTATTGTGAGTCAGGATTGGTTCTCCACAAGTTGCTTGTTATTGACAAAATCACTACAGGTAAGAGTATTTATATTTACTTACCAGTGCCTGTCCTGCTCAGACATAACTGTGATGGCACATTCATGCAAGGGCTCTGGTAGCACTATGAAGTCCGTTTCCTGCTGCCTATATAAATATAAGCATCTTCCTAGTAATAAGACCTTCACCAAGGAGCAAAGATAAGCATATAAGTCAGGTATATCTTCTTCCCTCTGCTGACTATAGTAGAATTAGTGATTACCAAAAAGAAGGGATCTGTACACCCAGAGAGAGGGATATGAAATGTGGACCACAACATAACATTTTCATGGTCTATATTGATGTTTACTTGTATTGGGTTTCCTTTCTCAGATTTTTTTTTCTTGTAGATACAACTTTTCTTGCACAACAATGATAAGTGTGGAAATATGTATACATATATTTAATTTGTCAAGTATTTTAACATAATTAACATGTAGTGGATTTCCTGCCATCTAGGGGAGGGGAGAGGACTGGGGGTAAAATTTGTAATGGAAAGCTTTGTAAGGGTCAGTGTCGAAGAATTGCACATACATATGTTCTTCAATTAAAAAGTTTTAATAATAATAAAAGAAGGGATCTGGGTAGCTCCTGGAAAAAGTACTATGCTTGATTTTGAAAACAGTCTTTTTTTTAACCAAAGGAAGATGTCTTTTTAGAAGTAACATAGTTTAAAATTAAGGGACATTGCATTATTGTTTCTTGCCTAGTGTTAGGTTATTGGATTCATACAAACAGGTCAGTCTAGAATAGAGTAAAACTGGACACTCATACTGTGTAAATGGCAGGGAGAATTCTACTTTTGATATTTTACTCACCTAGGGAAGAAAAACACCAGTGGTCTTTACTCCTAGAAACTCAGATTAGTGACCTAGTTTGATGAGAATTTTTCCAGTTTTTGTTAGTTATCCAATATTTCATAAAAAAAGACAGTCCATAGAATTAGGATTGTTGGACCTGATGTACTCATCCAGGATGAATTTAATACTACTCTGCTGAGTGATCTCTGAAATAAAAGATGTTTCCCCTTTCATAGTGATATAGAATTCCAGGCAGATAATGCTGTGAACATCATGAGATAACTAGGTTTCACATATCATGACCTTCAACTTTAGAAGGACTGAATGGTGCCTGAGAGATGAAAATTCTGAGTAGTTAATTTTAGCAGAAAAAAGTGCTATTCTGTCATTAAACAGGATAAATGGAGTGTGTGTGTGTGTGTGTGTGTGTGTGTGTGTGTGTGTGTGTTTATTTAGGAAGAAATTGAAATATCTAACCATTGACTCTTCACAGTTACCTTTTTTCCATTCTTGGTCCATCTTAGATGAAAGGTTCTTATTTATGATTGTAACATCTTCACTGTCAATCTTATGAAATTGGTAAATTCTATCATATAAGCATAAGAGAAGAATCTAACAGAGGCAAGGCTTCACAAGATAGGTTAAGTTTTAGGGGTTGTTAAAATATCAACCTTTATTTGTTATATTAATTCAGTGGATATATTCATTACTATGAACCAGGGTTGAGAACTTCATCAGTTAGAATCATATCTCCTGTTTAATTCATTTGGAGTATCACATTTAAAGCATAATTCCCATGAAAGCCATGGTGGCTACATGAGACTGAAACATTTTAATCCTTAGAGTAGAATTGGCAAAATTGGAGGTTGATTGAATTAGTCTTCCATTTATATTTATTTGATCCCAGATGATGTTTCATATCACCTCACCATTTTTCAAGACACTAAAATCTAACCACTGCAAACATGTTTCCATCTTCCCATCTCTTTCTCAAGAACAATAATTAAATCAATATCATGATCCCTACTGGAAAAGGCACAATAATTTACTGCTTTGTGGCACCATTCAAAGTCCCTATGATTGCTTAAACCATTGGTTTTAAATATTTTTAATGACATAGAATTCATAGTCATGACGAGTCACCACACAGTGAATTTTTGAACTGGTATGACTATGAAAGACATGAAAGAAAACTCATTCATATATAAATTTCCTTCAATAAGAAGAGTCTTTGTTGGATTTTTTTTATAAGTTCTGGTCTGACATATGTTAAGAGTAGTATATGTATGTAAAAAGTTATTCTGGTATAGTAAAATATGATTATATAAAATTTTTTATATACTTTCTTTTAGCTGGAATTATAAAATATCCCAATTGTGTGGTGTACTTTCTTACATAGGTTGTAATCCTGGATTCAAATTCAAGGTCCACTATATCAAAAACTGTTTTACTTGTGTCTTTCTATGTCCTATGCCCAGCATAACACCTATTACATAATAAGGACTTAATTAATGCTTGTTGATTAATTGCTCTATTGTTAATATGCTTCCTTCTGAAAGAAATAAATTAAACTTTATTTAAATAAAATTGGAGAGACAAATGTGTTTTTCACTGAAGGCAAATGTAGAGAAAATTGATTCTATTTTAATTAAAAAGTCTATGTTTTTTACAACATAATTTGATGCATTCTTCCCACTAATTGTAAAGATAAGTAAAGTCCAAAATATGTAAGACAACAGAGACACTGAGCAAAATGAGATGGAAAAGCTATTCAGTGTAATTTTGATGGAGTCAAATAAATTGATGCCATCTCTAAATGCCAAATAATTCATAATATATCTTGTTATGGCTTCCTCTTTAACTTGCAAGCCATAGAAAGTTATGTTCAGAACAAAGGGTAATGGCTTTAAAGCTAAACAGAAGCATGGGCTAAGGCGGGGGGGGGCGTGTTAAATCTTTGGAGCTTAAAGGAAGCTTGTTCAGTAATTATTAAATCCATAATAAATTGATCTTTGTACTTTTATGACTTTTTTGGCATACTCTTTATAATATTCAATGTTTGTATTGTTTTCTTATAGACACAAAGATACTTTTAGTAATATGATTAATTTATTTAATTATATATTATTTTTTCCTGAAATGCATAAACTATAATTTTCCTATCCTCATATGAGATAAATAGTATTCTAATAGTTTATTTCGGAATTACATGATGTCTTCAGTTAAGATAGGTGGGAACATGGTAAGGAACTGTGAGAAAGCTAGTAAAATTGCTTTTTAAATTTTATTAAAACTAAAATTTTTATTTTTTAAATAATAGGTTTTTATTTATAAAATACATTTAAAAAGTTTTCAATATTCACTTTTGCAAAACCTTGTGTTTCAACTTTTTCACCCTTCTTCCTCCCATCCCCTCTCCTAGAGAGCAAATAATGTGATGTATGTTAAATGTACAATTCTTCTATACATATTTCAACATTTATCATGCTACACAAGAAAAATCAGATTAAAATGGAGAAAATGAGAAAGAAAACAAAAAACCAACAAACAACAAAAAAGTGAAAATACTATGTTGTGATCTACCTTTAGTATCGACAGTTCTCTTGCTGGATGCAGATGGCTCTCTCCATCACAAGACTGTTTAAACTGATCTGAATCTTTTCATTGTTGAAAAGAATCAAGTTCATCAGAATTGATCATTGTATAATCTTGTTGTATAGTGTCTCTTGGTTCTACTCAATTCATTTAACTAGTTCATGTAAGTCTCCATGGCTTTCTAAAATCATCCTGCTGATCATTTCTTATAGAATAATATTATTTCATAACATTTATATACCATAACTTATTCAGTCATTCCCCAAAAGATGGGCATCCACTCAGTTTCCTGTTCCATGCCACTACAAAAAGGATTGCTACAAACATTTTTGCATATGTGGGTCTTTTTCCCTTTTGTATGATCTCTTTCCAGACCCAGTGGAGAAACTGCTGGATCAAAGAGTATGCACAGCTTGATAGACCTTTGGGCATAGTTTCAAATTGTTCTCCAGAATGATTTGATCAGTTTACAACCCTACTAACAATGTATTAATGTGTCCCAGTTTTCCCACATTCCTTCCAACATTTATAATTATTTTTTCCTATCATCTTAGACAATCTGAGAGCTATGTAATAGTACCTCAGAGTTGTCTTAATTTGCATTTTTCTGATCATTAGTGATTTAGGGTATTTTTTCATATGACCAGAAATAGTTTTAATTTTTTCATCTGAAAATTGTCTATTCATTTCCTTTAACCCTTTATTAATTGGGGAATGTCTTCTTTTCCTAGAAATTTGAGTCAATTCTCTATATATTTTTGAGATAAGCCCTATATCAGGACCCTTGGATGTAAAAATTTTTCCCAATTTTCTGCTTCCCTTCTAAACTTGTCTACATTGGTTCTGTTTGTACAAAACCTTTTTAATTTAATATAATAAAAATTATCCATTCTGCATTCATACTGTACTCTAGTTTTTCTTTGGCCATAAATTCCTTCCTTCTCCACAGATCTGAGAGAGAGATTATTCTTTGTTTTTCTAATTTGCTTATAGCATCACTCTTTATGGCTAAATCATGAACACATCTTGACCTTTTTTTTTTGCATTAATACACCCATGAACATATACCAAGCACCAATATGGCAAACACAGGTTAAGAAAAAGCAGTAAAAGAACATTGGAAAACTACATAAATATGTAATTGGAACATAATGGACTATTTGAATATTATAGAAACTTATTTAAAAAATGACTTGGTAGCTCTATGGTATATATCTCCTTTAATGTTTCTGTATATTCTCTTAAATGTACTATCATGTGTTTGTTTCTTGATAGTTATAGCAAATGTTAGTTTTGTTAATTATTCTGGCTATAGTTGCTATTGTGATTGGATTTCAGCCAATAAATTCAAAAGGAACTTTTCAAATTTCAGTCTAAGTATGTCTATTTTCTCTTCCAAATCATTTGAAGCATTAGCATTATTTATTCTTCTCCCTACTTTAAAATAGAATTCCTAGATTTTCATTAATTGATGATTTTTAATGACCAAAATTCTTCAACTTTTTTACTTTAGAATTTAAGAGAACCATGATTTGAACTCTATTTTTTTCAACTAAACTGAGTTTAAGAATAAGGTTATTTCTTAGGATTGTCCCTAATTAAATGACATCTCTTTATCTGTCTTGTGGGCATGGGTCCCTTGCTCCTACATATTAAGATTTGTTTGCAATTTTGATTTGATATGACAATGACTTATAAAATACTTTAAATGATTTACAAATGTTATATCATTTTTCCTCATAAGAACTCTGAAAGATAGATGCTTTTATTATTTCAATTTAAAAGCTAAGGAAACTGAGGCAAAAAAAGATTAAGTAACTAGTCCAAGGTCATACTGATTATATGTATCTGAGACGGGATTTGAACTTAGATCTTCCTGATCATTTTGACATTCTGTGATAATTTTGACTTTATTGAAAGCACTAATTATTACATAAAAATTCATTTGTAAGGCATATATCATGAACCAATCATTGTAAGTGTAAGAAACAACCAAAAAGTCCCTGCCTTCAAAGAGCTTACATTCTGATGATGATAAAAACACATACTTGAATAAATATATATTTGATGCATAAGAGAAGAGAGAAAATAGCCTGAATGGGAGAAGACTTTGAGAGTATTGGCAAAGAGTTCCATCTGACTTGAGACTTGAAGGAAATTGTGATTCTAAGAGGTGGCAGTATAAAAGGAGGAAATTCTGGGCATTAAGGACAACTAGAGCAAAGTCATGGAAACAGTATTTCATACCTCTAGAGGTAGAAGGAGCCTAAGAGTCCAGTTTATTCCAGTTTTCTCTTACAAATTGGCTAACGAATGTATCAGAAATAAAAATTTGGCCAGCATGGCTCAATTGCATGTAAAAGAGAGCAAAACTTCAGAAAACTGAAAAGGCATGAGAGGAACAGGTGGTCTAGAGTTTTAAATACAAACACAAGAATGTTTATTTGACTATGGAGGCAATAGGGAAACCTTGACAGACTAATACATTAGGAAAATTACTTTGTCAGATTCTGCAGAATAGCTTGGAGAAAGATTTGGAGATAGGGATGCCAATTGAAGGATCTTACAAGAATGCAAGTGATGAAAAAAATTTCAAACCATATTTCAAAAAAACAAATCAATTTGGCCACATCTCATAGAAAAAAGAATGCCAATTGCAGAATAATATACTATAAAAGAGTCCAGCTGAGAGAAATATTCAGATTAAATCATAAAGTTGCCGAGTTTTATTTTAAAAGGAAAAAATCATTTAAGGAACTGTGAGAAAAACCATCATATGTCAAGAAAATCCAGTTTTAATTATAAGATACTATTCAATGATAATGAGAAAGGAAAGAAAATATTTCACTAATATACATTGAATACCAAACTCAGACTGTAGACAGGAATAAAATATCCTGTAAAGCTAAGCATAGTCCCACATTAATTTTAATCATTCCTTCACAGAAATTGAGATATCAAAAAGAGCTTTGAAATGCAAACTAAAATAAAGCAATATAATAAATAGAAATAAGTCAATATAGTATGAAAAGACTGGGGAAATTAAATCTCTAAATTCTATAAGTGAGAGACAAGGTTATTATTATGCTTTAGAGATTTTACTTTTTATAGTTGTCATTTGGGGAACAAAAAGAGATCTACCATGGGTTAAATTCCAGAAGATTGATTAAATAGAATCATCCTAGAAGAAGGAAGGAGAAGTGAAATAATAGTTCTTGAAATGAGGACATCATATGGATAAAGATCATTCATCTCAGCTGAATAAGAGAAATATAAAAAAGATTAAGACAATAGAAGTACTATAGCATCATGGGATCTGGATCCAAGTTAGCTAAGTAAGATCTATGTGAAAGTAAGGATAGAGATTGTGGTACAAATGTATCAAACAAAATATTACCCAAGAATTAAGAATTCTTTTTTTTTGAGATTAGTTCATGTCATCTGTGACTGTTCTTCACCCACATAACCAACAAGTGGTCAAATCTTGATGCTTTTATATCTACAATATCCCACATGCCCAACCACTTTTCTTTATTCGTACAGTTAGTGCCATCATCCCTTCCTCTCATTTAGGTTGTGCAATGGAGTTCTAGTTGATATCTTAGACCCAAGTATCCCTCCATTTCAATTAATCCTACACATTGATGCAAAAAGGATTTTTTTTGTAGTACAAATATGACTGCTTCATTACTCATTAAACTGGAATAGATTCCTATAGTTAGTAAGAATATATAAATATATATATATATATATAATATATACATATATATATATATATATAAATATACATGTACACAAAATCAGTTGGTTCCAGAGGAGTGAAAATGACAGGTACCAAGCAAATTTTTCCATAAGGAATTCATGTCCAATCCACTGCCTAACCATCTTTCCCCACTCACTCCCCGAAAGAGCAAGTATGGCTTCTTACTGTAGAGAAACAAGTCAACTCGCCCAGCTGGACTTCTCCCTTTTTGACCCTACTCACTTTCTGAGAGGAACTGTGACCTTTATACTCTTCCTCTAACCCACATGACCAAGATTCCCGGGAAAGTTTGAATGAGGAGGCAGAAACTATGGTCTTGCTCCCTCTACTCCCCAGGCTTCAGGCTGCAGACTGCGCTCCAAGCTGCTAGGAGTCCTAGGTCCTTCTCTATTGTCCTGTGTCCCCGGGGGTTCCCACTGCTGTCACTGATGTCACTGCTGCTGCTCCTGCTCTTGCTGCTGCATCTCCTGCTAAGCATGCTAGCTACCTCATGCACCTTCTAGTACTGTTTTGGGAGCCAGAGGACTTTAAGCTGCTGAAACTGCCCCATGATCTTCTCACAGATGCACACAACTTCAGCATTGTGGGCTTCAATCTGGTGCTTTGCAACACTGCCTTCTCTGGGAAGAAACTGCCCACTGGCAAGAGCAATAGTAGTAGCTGTAAGGGTGGGTTGTGCATGTGGGTGGTCACTTGGCTAACCTCACTTTTCTTCTGCTCAAGCAAAACAACAACCAAGCAAGTGTCAAGTGCTGAAGCATTTCTTTTCTCATTAAAATTCAGATTTTCTAAGCAGATGAGTGCTGAGGTATCACTGTGTATGTGTATGTGTTGTAGATATGTAGGTATGTGTGTATGTATATGCACATATATCTATGCATTCATAATTAAATTATAAACACAGTCATGTTTGCATATGTATGTGTGTAAATGTATTTATATGTAGGTATGTGTGTATGTATGTTCATCTGTGTGTTTTCATCACCATTCCAGTGGAAGCTTCTTTGACAGCAAAACCTTCCCCCACCCTCTTTTAGTATTTCTAGTTTGGCATGATTGGAATAGAACAAACCTGACCCTAAACTATCTGATTAGCCCCACTACATATTATCCTTTCTCTTTCAGGACCCAGCTAAGTTGGATTTTCTTTGTTCCTTACACAGATCAGTTCACCCCTTGCCTCTGTGCCTTTCAATTGGTTATCTCCATGCATGGAATTCACTCGACATATATTGCATGGAATCTTTGAAGATTTAATTAGATATAGCAACACAGTCTTTTACATGAAGATTTTTCTAATATTTGTAACTGATAAGGCTGTTCCACCTCCCCAGTTCCTGCCCCCCCCCAAACCCAAACTTACCTAATATTTAATGACTTCTATGTATTTATTCTCTTCAAATTTATTTTGGAATACTTAAATATGTACTTGTCTTCTCCATTAGTAAATCAACTCATTGACAGGAAAAATTATTTCATTTGTATTTCTATTACTACCTTTTAATGCTTATTGAAATGATTAATTGATTAGGATGAGAAAGGAGTGTCTGTATCTGAGTATTACAAAATAAAATGAGATTAAATTGTTTTAAGCAAAATAAGACACAGTGAAACTAATGCTTTTTGAAATAGAAGTTAATATAAATGGATTTATGGAAAAAGAAACAATTTAAAAATTCTAACTTTGAATATCCCTGGGCTAAACTTCCTCATAAAGTAGAAGGTAATTATATAATAAATCAGAAAACAAAAGCTATCTAACCATACTTACATTTATTTATTTATCTATTCATTCATTCATTTATCCTCTACTTCTTTATGGGTGAGTGCCCACACACACACACACACACACACACACACACACACACACACCAGGAATAGACTGCATTGTTGTTAAGCTCCTGAAGAAAATAAATGATGTATGAGATATATCTGAATAAGTTTGAGATATGATAATTATTTGAAACTAAAATCACCAGAGTATTTCTCAACAAGAGTCTGGGATAAAACAAAGGTGTTCTATCTTAAATATTTGCTAAAGTAATAAACCAAGAAAAAAGAAATTGAAAAAATAACCAATGACAAAAGGAATCAAATTTTTTTTAAAAAAGAGCAAGATTATAGTTTTATTTAAAATGAGATTGTCATTTTCTAAGAAAGGAAGAAAGAAAAAATTACAGTAAATAACAGAGTTAAAGTTGTAAAATTATTTTCAGAAAAAGAAAAACCTAAATAATTTATGGATAAGAAGTGTTTATGTCTGTGTCTTGCCAATATAGTTGTTTGATCTTCTTTTTCAAAGATTGTGGGGTAAAATAGTGGATGACACATGATGTCTTGATTTACATTTGGATTTAAATTAGGCAAAGTTGCAAGATATAACCAGCTTACTCTTTCTTCCAGAGGTATCAAAGTCCAGTGGCAGGGAGACTTCCAAGGGTGGAGCCAAGATGGTGGAGTAAATCCAGGAAGCTGCTCTCATAGTTTCTCTCAAAAATCCCATGAAAGCAAGCCTCTGAAAAGAGTCTCATATAATGAAACCACTATCCTGCTCAAAATATTTTGGAAAAACTTCAATAAAGGTTAGTCTCACTGGGGTGAAAGGAGTGTTTAACTCAGCACAGAAAGAGTCTAGGAAAGCCAGTAAGAGTGTCTTAATCACAGCAGATCAGCAATTGAGACTCTCTGTCCTGGCTCAGTAGCTGAGCAAACCAATACGGCTGTCCCCAGTTCCAGGTCAGGAGGCAAATTATGGCAAATCAAGTTGTTTCCTAGAAGGAGCAGATAAAACTACCCCCTGCAAACACAAGGGACCCCTGTACTCAAATCCTAGGCACAGTGTTACACAGGAAACTTCTGACAGAGCCCTTCTTATCCCAGGAGCATAGCTTGACCTTAAAAGTAAAAAAGAGGACATACCAAAAGAAAAGGAAAGAAAATAAGCAAGAAACAGAAAAGAACCTTGACCATAAAAAGCTATTATGGAGACAGGGAAGACCAAAACATTAACTGATATCAGGACAAAATATTCACATAGGAAATCTAAAAGAATTATATGATTTGGTCTCAAGCCCAAAGAGGCTTCTTGGAAGTGATATTAAAAGACTTTAAAAGGTAAATGGAGAGATAGAAGAAAAAATGAGAAAAGAAATGAGAGGAATGCAAAACAGAGTAAACAGCTGGAAAAAGGAAGGAAATTCCTTAAAAAATATAATAAGCCCCCCAAAAAATCCACTAAAGAAAACAACACTTTCAAAAGTAGAATTAATCAAATGGAAAAAGATAAAAAAGCTAACTGAAGAAAATGACACGTTAAAAATTAGAACAGGGAAAATGATATGGAGTCATCCAGAATCACTTAAACAAACTAATAAAAATGAAAAAAAAGGAAGATAATGTAAAATACCTCACTGGAAAAAGAGTCAACCTGAAAAATAGATACAGAAGAGACAATTTTAAAATTACTGGGCTCCCTGAAGGTCAAAAGAGAATGGATAACATTGTTCAAGGTGTCATTAAGGAAAACTGCCTTAATATTCTGGGAAAAGAGAGAGAAGTAATCATTGAAATAATCCAGGGAACATTTTCAGAAAGAGATCCCACAAGGAAAACCTCAAGGAACAATGTTATAAAACTCCAGAATTACAATCCTAGAAAAAGGCTGTACTTGAAGAAGAGGAAAGGGAGAATATAATGGGACAATTAGTTCACATCAAGAGGTACAAAAGACCTATCAAATCAAGAGGAAAAAGGGAGGGTAATGAACATTGTCTGGAGCTTGATCTGATCATTTTTGGCTCCAAAAGGGACGAATTTAATCATTCAGTTGTGTATAGAAATATATTTAATCCTATAAAGACACAGGAAAAAGAGCAAAAGAAAGGAAGGTACAGGATAGATGGGAGGGCAGAAATACTAGAGAAAAAGATGAGAAGGGGAGAAGGGATGATAGGTAGTAGGTGGAGTGGGTTAAAAAACACTATTAAGAGAAGGGGGAGGGGTGATAGGAGATAAGGTAGTGAGTGGGATGAGTAAAAATATATAAGTAAGGACAGGATAGAAAGAGAGAAAAAAGCATATACAGGGGAAAATAGGATGGAGGGAAATACAGAGCAAGTAATCATAACTGTGAATGTGAATAGAATGAATTCTCCTATAAAATTGAAGTGAATAGCAGAGTGCATTAAAAAACAGAATCCTACAATATCTTTTTTTTTTTTTTTTTTTTTTTTTACAAAAAACACATTTGACACAGAGAGACACATGCAGAGTAAAGGTAAAAGGCTGGAACAGAATTTATTATGATTCAGCTGAAGTAAAAAATCAGGGATAGCTGTTTTGATCACAGATAAAGTAAAAGTAAAAATACATCTTATTAAAAGAGATAAGTAAAGAAAGTACATCTTGATAAAGGCTACCTTAAATAATGAAGTTGGAATGATACTAAATATGTATGTGCCAAGGGATAGAGCAGGTAAATTCCTAGAGATTTTAAGCCAGTTACAGGAAGAAATAGATAGCAAAATCTCAAATTTTGAGTCAAAGAGTCAGACAAATCTAATGACAAAATAAACAAGAAAGAAACTAGAGAGGTTAATAGAATTCTAGGATACCCAGAAATGATAGACTTCTGCAGAAAACTGAATAGGGACAGAAAGGAATAAGCTTTTTCTTGGCGCTACATGAACCTTACTCTATAATTGGCCATGTATTCGATCCTAAAAACATCAGAGTCAAATGCAGAAATACAGAAATAACCTTTTTAGACTACAATGCAATAAAAATTAAATTCAATAAAGGGCCAGGGAAAGATAGACTAAAAACCAATTGGAAATTAAATAATCTAAGTCTAAAGAAGGAATAGGTCAATCAATAACTCACAGAAACAATCCATAATTTCATTCAAGAAAATGACAATAATGAGACAACATACCAAAACTTTTTTGCAACCAAAACAATTTTAGGAGAAATTTTGTATCTCTAAATAGTTACATGAATAAAATAGAAAAATAGGGGAGTAATTAATTATGAATGCAACTAAAAATGCTAGAAAAAGAATAAATTAAAAACTCTAAATTAAATACCAAATTAGAAATTCTGAAACTCAAAGCAGAGATTAGTAAAATAAAAATTAAAAAAAGTATTGAGCTAATAAATAAGTTGGTTTTATGAAAAAAATAGATAAACCTTTGATTAATTTGATCAGAAAAAGAAAAGAAAAAAGTAAATCACCAGAATCAAAAATTAAAAGGGTGAACTTATCACCAATGAAAAAGAAAATAAAGCAAAAATTAGGAGCTATTTTGCTTAGCTTTTTGGACACAAATCTGATAATCTAACTGAAATGGATGAATATTTACATAAATAGAAATTGCCTAAGTTAACAGAAGAAGAAATAAATTTCTTAAATAGTCCAGTTTTAGAAATAGAAAATGAACAAGTCATTAATGTACACAAAAAATCTCCACAGCCAAATGGATTTACAAGTGAATTCTACCACATGTAAAGAACAATTAATTACAATACTATCTAAAGTATTTGGAAAAATAGGTATAGAATGACTACAAATTATTTCTATGACACAAATATGGTACTGATACCTACACCAGGAAGAGCCAAAATAGAGAAAGAAAATTACAAACCAATTTCCTTAATGGTTATCGATGCAAAAATTTTAAATGGAATATTAACAAAGGGATAACAACAAATTATCAACAGGATAATACACTATGACCAAGTGGGATTTATGCCAGGAATGTAGGACTGCTTCGATATAGGGAAAACTATTACCACAATTCACCATATCAAGAAGGTATCCTCAACACATACAGAAAAAGCTTTTGACAAAATGCAGCACCATTCCTATTTAAAAACAAACAAACAAACAAACAAAAACCTCGAGAGCATAGGGATAAAAGAAGCTTTCCTTAAAATAATGAGCAGTGTCTATCTAAAAGCAACAGCAAGAATTATTTTTAATGAAGAGAAGCTGGATGCATTCCCAGTAAGATCAGGGGTGAAACAAGTATGGCCATTATCATCACTATTATTGATACATGAAGGTAATAGAATATTATGGTTCAAAAAAATAATTAACAAGGTGATTTTAGAAAGGCCTAGAAAGATTTACATGAACTGATGCTAACTGAAAAAAGCAGAACCATGATTACATTGTACACAATAAAAGCAAGAATGTTTGCTGATCAATTATGAAAGACTCGGGTCTTAGTGATTCAGTGATCCAAAGCAATCCCAATAGAGTTTGGACAGAAAATGCCATTTGCATCCAGTAAAAGAACTAAGGGGACTGAATGTAAATCAATATATGCATTGCTCACTTCTTTTTCTGTATTTTTTTTTCTTACATGTTTTCCCCCTTATGTTCTTTGTTTTTTTACTCCCAACATGATTCATAAAGTAATGTGGATTAAAAATAAATACATTTAGTAAGAAAAATATATACCTTCTTTGCAGTTCCAAAGCATAGAAATGCATCAAGCATGTAGTATCAGTTCAGGCATCCCCCGAGTCAATTAATTCTTCCCCTTCCCTTATGTATTTCCTAAAAGTGTCAGGAGCTAATGAGGTAGAGCTAAAGCTTGAACATTTAGCCTATATAAACCTTATAGGTCATACATAGAAAGGTTATGAGAATGAAGAAAAATGATTTTCAGAAAGATATGCATGATTTTCAAGTTCAAATTTTTAAAGATTTCCAAATTTAGTATACAATAATGAAATTGGATCAAAGTCCAAATGATAAACTGAATTTATACATTTTTAAGTTAAATTTTGACAGAAACAAAAATCAGCATAATTCTATTACTATAAAGTAATATATATTTATTTAGCATCAATGGCTTATTGACATGTGGTAGCCATACAATTTAATCCATCTTTTATTTAGTATGTCAGATATGGTGTATTTAATTACTGCCACAATGGTTTGAACACATGTTTTTAGCCTGTTTGGTTTTTTGTAAGAATCTCATCTTCATTTTGCAGGCTAGACTGACCACATTTTGACAAATATTTGGCTTGCAGTAGAAAATTAATCATATCCTGCTGTAGAACACTAAAACTATTGTATATTTTCCATAGAAAAGAAATGGTGTTGCAAAGAGATTAATCTCTGCTGCCAGTAGAGAATAGGCCACTGTGTAAATAAAGTCAAATAAATAAAGTTAAGCAAATAGTTGTGTATGTGTGTATACACTAACATACATGCACATACGAGTATGTATTCCCTTGTGTGCACCCACACAGACACATTTATAGAGCATCAGTTTGGTGTCCCTGGGTACACCAGCACATACATTTCTCTCTCATTGCTTAATTTGCACTTAGATTTGTGGCACTTTGTTTCAGACAGAGAAAATAATTCTTTCTATTTATTTAAACACAGTTTGGTACAAACAGAAAAGCCCCACATTGGAGTGAAAAAAAAAACAAGTGAGAATAACAAATATAGTGATTAAAGGAGATTTTTGGTTAGTGAAGTAATTTACAATCCTGGATGTGTTTTGTCACTGATTTGCTGTTCCTGTTGTTGTTAAAAGAAACATTCTTCAGATTCCTTGACTTCTTTTTATCTGTTTGCTTCATCAAGATTTAAATACACCACCTATGTGGGTTTCATTGTCAGAGAGAGCAACCCAAGGAAACATCTGGGATAAGCCATATCATCTGAAGCTTTCAAATGTACACATCTCCAAAAGGTCATTTCAAATAAGCATCCTGTTATGGCCCCCACTTTTGAAGTGGTACAGTCTATAATGACCTGCATTCTCACTAGCAGATGGGTTGCTCCTGTGTACATTCTGATGAGATGGCCATGACAAAAATCAATCCAAATCATAGGTGAGCTGGTGCATGGCTGTCTTCCTCTATTGAATACGCTTATTTCATATGCTGCATCCTATTTGTAGATTCTGTTTACATCAAAGAGAGAGAGTGTGTATATGTGTGTTATATTACATGTACATATGATATGATGTACATATAATACACACAATCTATGTGTATATTGGTAATATCTGTAGAATATATACACATATGTGCTTATATATTCCATATACATACACACATATACATATATGTGCATATTGGTTTATTGAACAAACCTGGATGCAGAAGAAAAAGAATGGGAAAGAATTGTTCAAATTTTCAGCAGTATTTTTTGCATACAGATGGTAACTATAGGAGGTGTTGGTTGCAAGAATTGAGTTGATCAGGAAGATTTGCTTGAGTGAATTTTGATTTTGCTTCCAGCAGACCTCCTCACATGGTATTGTTTATGCAAATAGACCCTCTTTTCAGAAACTGTCTGGCTTCAGAAAACCCCTGGCAGTGTAACATAAAAGCTAAGTTGTATAGCAGCAGTTAGCAGACCTGAAAAGGCAGGCTGAATAGAGCAATGGACGCAATATGCAGGCAGGCAGACAAACAGAAGAGGCATTCTTTTCCTGGTACCAATGGTCTGTGGAGAAGGCAGCCTACCCCAGAAGTTGAAAGAAAAGCCTGGAGAAGGGCATAGCTGGCCTTCTCTTAGAGAGAAAGAAAAGTATCCAGAGCCCGTAGCCAGGAATTTCATACCCAAGTATGCTGAAAAGATTAAAGGGGAGGGGAAAGCTTTAACCCTTTGCTGTGGCTCCCTGGTAGCTCAGATTCAAGACCATTCCACTACCCATCTGCAGGGCTGCCTCCTACTTGGCAGTGTTGCTATTTGAGACACATAGGAAGACTGGGAATAAGACTTCTGTTTAATCACATTTCAACAAAAGCAACAGCAGCAACTTTGTTTCCATTTTCTTTAGCATTTGTGTCCTGGCTTCTATTTCCTTAAGGAACAAATGAGTCAATTTTATTTATACTGTTGGCTGAACCAAAATAGGAAACCTGAGCATATTTTCCTTGGTAATAAGGACTTCAGTGAATGATCTTTGGAGCCCTGATAGTTAGAAATCTCCATTTTTTAGCCTTTTATTATTTTTTTTACAGACACACAAACACACCCAGAGAAGTTGCAAGGAGTATGGATTGTATTTTGGAAGGAAGACATTAAAATTAGCAGGTAATTCCGAGAAAAAAAAGAAAGACTTTTTAAATGTAATGAAATGTCACTAAGAACCAATCAGTAGAAATAAGCATTTAGTAAAATTTTTAATATAATTTAATTTTAAGAGTTTTTTTTAAATTATGAATGGAATGTATTTTTCCCCATAGAATTTCCCAGAAATCTGAAGGATAAGGCACAAAAAAAGAGACAATGGTGAAGTAAACTGACCAAACAACAGTTGACTCACTGTTCCTGTAATAAAATCTCTCATCCTGATTTTGAGAAAACCCCTGTCTTCTGGCATGTGAATTTTTCTCTCTTGTTGCTAATTATCAAAATATTTTTATGATGCTTATAGTATTATCATATATAAATATACAATAATATACTCCATCCACATAGTCAAGCAAGACCAGTCAGTATACTGTCTTCTTTGTTGAATCTATATCAGCTGGTGCTTTCTAAGCTGTTTAATAATATTAAGAAGGTATCTATTATAAAATGTGAAAAGAAAAAATCAGGGCTGATGCTACATTAGAGAAATGAATAATGCATTTTTAATTTTAGCAGTTCTACCTCCATTGCTTCTGCTGCCTTTTGAGTCAATGAAGAAGTTCAAGGTACGTGTGTGTGTTATCTCCCTTAAAGGACATTTGGTGATAATGCTTTGGGACTTCAGAGAGTTTTCTCAATCCAAGGTTTAGAAATATTAGATCATTATATCCACCTTAGATCTTTTTTCTTTTTCCTTTCCCCCTAAAAAGATAAAGCAAGCAAGCAGAGAACATTGTGGAATTATTCATATTTCTGGGATTTGCCCCCCAATAACTGGATTTCTTTTTGTCCATGTCTTTATCACATTCAAGAAAAATACATTTGGGGCAGAAAGTTGTGGGGCTTGAACTGAAAGGTTATTTGCCTTTTGCCATCAAGCTAGAATTTTGCATATCAATAAAAAATTAATAAACTAATTTCAGGCATATATGACACGGTTAGTATGGAAGGCCTATTGTTAGGAGAGAAATAGTATATTCTTATCAGTGGATTTAAACAGCTATTCATCATTTCTAAAGGGCAATTATTTGGAATCCATTAAACCAGAATTCATAATACTCCTGCATACTGAATTTTAAATAGAAATCCGTATTTAGATGAAGGAATACATTAGTATAAGTCATTAGAGCACTGAAAATCCATGACTTGTTCATTTTTCACTCACTTCCTTTAAAAAAAAATCTACAGATAATATGAAGCGCCAGGGCCATATGTACTCAAATAAAACCAAACAAAAAAAATTAAAGGAAAAGGAGGAAAAAGCCTTCTTATATTTCCTTTGGTAGATGCAGTCATGAGAGGAACAGGATTTTCATCTTTTTTGTTATTATGTTTTAGTTAGCAAAATAAATCATCCATGATGAAATTGCCAGTAATTCAAAACAACATAGAGATTGGAACACAGCAGCACCTGTCCTCAGGTGTATTTTTTCTGACTGTGTGAGCAATCATATATTGAAAGTGATTGCTACTGTTAGTCAGTTTCACAAAGGGCCAAGAGCACATAATGGCATCCAGAACTTGGTTCTAGCTAGACAACTAAATCCCCTGATTCATATGGATGGGGGAAACTCAGTTACTAAAAGTCAAAATTATAGAATAATTAAAAATAAATGTGGTTTGCTTACTTTCAAACATAAAGACACACAAACCAGAATGACAATACCCAAAACTATGCCTCTAAGATCACATTCAATAAATAATATACAAATGATGCTACTATTCGCAGGTCTCATTTGTGAGCTGTCCTCATTCCCCAATCCATCTACCTCCATCTCTTTGTTCAAGACCTCCATCTCTTTGTTCAAGACATTAAATAAATTGTGCCAAGGTAAACTTCAGCCTCTAATTAAGTAATAATACTTTCCAAATTAATGGGGTCCAGGTAACTGAGGTTTTCTATTGTGTGTTGTTTCTGCTAATATAAAAGGGCTAGTTTTTCAGAATATCATAGTGAGTTGTTTATCACAATTGATTACATAAACCATACAAAAGCAAAAGATGACAGCAAGAAGTACCTTACCCAACTATTCTATTTTCACTAATACTTTGTAATTTTCCTTTCTCTTAGTTCATCACCAAAGGCAAATCATTTCGGAAAGTCAAAATAAAAATAATAATCTTATCCTCCACATGTATTGATATGTGCTGGCAATAAATTTGATTTCTAAAAAATACAGCATATGGCCCCTGTGACTTGCAAGCTCATTCTGAATGGTGTGAACAAAGTCTGCTCCAGCATCCATACCATTAAAAATGTTTCTTGTCAGGGTACTGAGCTTTAAACACATGCATAAGCTCATAGCCAAGCCCCAGTGGGTGCCCCAGTGCATCTGTACAACCATTCCTACCCTCACATTCTTTGTTGCAGATTAACAACATTCTAACAAATGAATCTCAGATGAATTTTTAGTTTTAAAAAATCTGATGATACAATAAATTAACTTTTTTAGAGATATCATTTGTAATCTTTCTTTGCTTACATGGATCCATTATCCATATGAATATGCATGTATGTACACAATACATATAATATACACGTACATATATGCATATATCTGTATAGACATAAAATGTTGGATTACACTGTATGAGTACATACATACACAGATGCACATACATGTAGACATGCAAATATACATTATGCAACATACATAGATAATCAATGTATCTATAGGTATTTAACTTATATATCTAGCTGCAGACAGACAGACAAATAGTCATAGAGGACTGAAGTTTCTAAAGACCTTTGGAACATCATATACACACAATACATATGTATGCATATATACATATATGTATACATGCACACACCTATGTATATATGTCTATATATGCATATCTACTGAGATAAGAAGATGCCAAGAATTCCTGATTTTGCCAGTCAATTAATTAGAGCTTTCTTGTATCCATTTCCTATACCTATGATGTCTCACATCTTTTTTGAGGAACAAGGAGAAATAAGCACATAGATATTTGACAGCATGAAATCAGGCCCATTGGCTAAACACTTTCTTATCTGTTTGCTTGTTTTAAAATGGAAGGAGAAAAGTGTTCCTTCTATTATTTTTAAGCTGTGATCAGATAATTGTGTGACTTGGGCAGAAAACTATGCTCCAAGAAACTGTGGAGAATGACCAGAAAACATGCCTGAGTAGAGAGGATTGGGGATGATATTTAATTAGATTCATAGCTAGAGACAAATGCAATATAATGGGGGGGGAAATTGAGTCAAAATTCTTGTTCTATCATTGTTACCTTACATAATTCACTTAATCTTAAACAGACAGAATTTTTACAACATTATTTCCATTTTCAAAATGCAATGGGTAATGTTTTGAATCTTCCAAACCTACTTCTGGATCCAATCATCATGTCAGATTTCATGGCATTTATTTAACAAAACAAAACAACATTTTTATTGCATTTATTAACCTATAATTTCGGAAATACATGCATGGCTTTGTTAAAGTGTTGAATGTTTGGCAGGACAGATGTCAATTTTAAATAATTTCTATGTATCATGAATGTTAGAAAGAGTGGTGGGTAAGAAATAGAGGTTACGTAGAACAACAGGACATCAATGAGGCTCAGTGAATAGAGTGTTAGTGCCTAAAGTCAGGAAGACTCATCTTCCTGAGTTCAAATATGGCCTGTGACTTTTATTAGCTGTGTGAGCCTATGTAAATCATTTAGCCTTGCTTGCCTTAATTCCTTACCTGTAAAATGAGGTAGAATAGGAAATGGCAAGTTGCTCCAGTATTTTTGCCAAAAAAGCTCCAAATGAGGATATAAGAGGCTTGGACATGATTGAAAGTGACAAAGTAGAAGAATAGAAAGAAAATAAGATTTGAAGTCAGAAGACTTAGATTTAAATTCCATCCAGTCTTCCCCATCTCTCACATTCTACTACACCCCATCTTATTCCCAAACCTGTATGTCACTGGACAGGCTAGCAAACCTCTCATTCATTTATTTTCTTTATCTCTAAAGTGAGAGATTTGAACTAAATGATTCCTAAGTTCCTTTCCATCTCTGGACCTTACCCACACATGAGTAGCCCAGGGTTAAACAGAAAGTATTTATCTCTGACAAATAAACAAAACTGAGACCTTTAACTAAAGTAAATAATTTGCTTACTGTGAATGAATAACCAAATACTAATATGTAAAGGAGAATTTGGCATAAGCTGTGGGAGAATTGTGACAGAACAAGGTTAAAGAGAACTCTATTAAATATAGTTCAAAAATCTATTAAATAAATAAATAAGGTAAATGAATGTCCTTGTGAAAAATATTGTTTTTCAAATTATATTCTAAATGACATTCCTCATTGATTCAATAACATTTTATTTAATTTTGTCTATGTAGTTATTACTAAATGACTTCATTTTTGTTTAGAAGCAAAATAAATTTTAGCCTCTATTTGTAACAATTCATTTCTTTCTGTTTAACCATACCTTATATTATAGGGAGAGACAGAAAATCATAATGAGTAGAAAGCTGGATTTAGAGACAAAAGATCTAGGTTCAAGTTTTACCTCTGATATTGGCTGTGTGATTCTGGGCAACCATTTAACCTCATTCAACCTCAGCAACTGTCAAAAACTTTAAGTAAGAAATCAATGTTTTTCTGCATTTAGAGAATGAATTCCTTACAAGGGACTTCACATAATAAAGAAACCACAAATCTTTATAAAATTGTTTCTTAGGAGGGAAAATGACCCATAAAGGTCATTAGTCCAATTCTCTCATTGAAGAGATGAGCATATTGAGGACCGAAAACTAAAGTGTTTTTATCAATCACACGTCACAAAGATGATTAGATACGAGTCATCTGAACCCAAATTCAATGTCTTTTTCATTAAGCCACTGGCAAAGATTTGGTGCCTAAACTTAGAATCAGGAAGACTTGAGTTAAGATACATCCTCTGCTACTTTCTAGCTGGATGATTCTGGATCAGTCACTTAGTCTCCATTTGACTTAGGTCCCTTATGTGTAAACTAAGAGCAATAATTGTACTTGACTGTTAGTATTGATGTGAGGACAAAAATAATTTGTGAATTATTTTGTATACCTTAAAGTTTTACATAAATGTTGAATATCATCATCCTTATCTTCTTCTTCTTTGTTCTCTTTTCCTCCTCCTGTTCTTCCCTTCTCCTCTTTTATACTTCCTTCAACTCAACTATTATTAAATTAGCAGAAAAAAAATCTTTCTTAAGAAATGAGTGGCCCTTTCTCATATTTGCTAGCAGTGATTGTAGGATTAAAATGAAACTCTTAAATGGATGTTACAATGCTCAGGTAGGAATTATTGCCAAAGTTCTGTGATCTGTTTTATCTGTGAACATCTACATTCCAGTACTTCTTCTGGCACTGAACACTGAATCCCAATTTTGTCTAACTTTCTCATGCAAAAACACTTTATTTCCTAAAAATAAAGTGACAAAGTTATACCATGGCTTCAGGAATATATTATATTCTGGCTTGTTATAAGTCTTTTATTATTTCCTGATGTGATTTAATCTTTGCACTATTATTTAAATCTCCATTTCCCAGATTTCTTTTTCTTTTTTCCCCTTATTTATTTATTTGGTTGTTTGTGTATTTATTTATTTTTAACACATGTTGTTTTATGAATCATGTTGGGAGAGAAAAATCAGAGTTAAAGGGAAAAGCCACAAGTAAGATTAAAAAAAACATAAAAAAAAAGAAATGAACATAGCATGTGTTGATTTATGTTCAGTCTCTTTAGTTCTGTTTCTAGATGCAGATGGCATTTTTGGTCCAAAGTCTATTGGGATTAGTTAAAATCCCTGATCCACTGAGAAAAACCAAGTCTTTCATCGTTGATCATTGCACATTCTTGCTGTTATTGCGTACAATGTAATGTTGGTTCTGTTTTTTTCACTCAGCTTCAGTTTGTGTAAAGCTTTCCAAGTCTTTCTGAAGTCAGCTTGTTCATCATTTTATATAGAACAATAATATTCCATTGGCTTCACAATACCACAACTTGTTCATCCATTTTCCAGTTGATGGGCATCTACTCATTCTCCAATTCTTTACTAGTACAAAAAGAACTGCTGCAAACATTTTTGTACATGTGGGTCTTTTCCCCTCCTTTATGATTTCTTTGGGTTACAGATCCAATAATGGCACTTCTGAGTCAAAGGGTATGCACAGTTCAATAGCCCTTAGGCATAGTTCCAGATTGCTCTCCACAGTGATTGGATCATTTTTCAACTCCACCAATAATGCATTAGTGTCCCAGTTTTCCCATATCTTCTCTAATATTTATCATTATGTTTTCCTGTTATCTTAGCCAACCTGAAAGGTGTGAGTTGGTACCTCAGAATTGTATTAATTTTCATTTCTCTAAACAATAGTGATTTAGAGGATTTTTTCATATAACTATAGATGACATTTTTTCATCTGAAAATTGTTCATATCTTTTGAACATTTTTAAATTGGAGAATTACTTATATTCTTATAAATATGACACAGTTCCTTATGTTTTGGAAAGAAGACTTTTATCAGAAATAGATGATAAAGATTTCCCCCCAGCTTTGGATTTCCCTTTTAAACTTATTTCTGTTGGCTTTGTTTATACAAAGCCTTTTCAATTTTCAATTTAATGTAATCAAAGTTGTCCATTTTGCCTTTCATAATGTACAATAGTAATTCTTAAGTCATAAATTCCTCCATTCATCAAAGATCTAATAAGTAAATTACCCCTTCTTCTCCTAAATCATTGATGACATCATCCTTTATGCCCAAATAATGCATCCATTTAGACCTTATTTTGGCATGGGGTATGAGATGTAGATCTATACCAAGTTTTTGACATATTATTTTTCTGTTTTCCTAGCAATTTTTGTCAAATAGTGAATTCTTCTTCCAGAAGTGGAAGATATAAATCCCATTTGGTCATACTGTATTATCCTGCTGATAAGTTGCTGCAATCTCTTTACTAATATTTTATTTTATTATTTTCCATCAGTATTCATTAGGGAGATTGGTCTGTAATATTCTTTCTCTGTTATGGCTCTTCCTGATTTAGGTATCAGTGCCATATTTGTGTCATCGAAGTAATTGGGCAGGTTTCCTTTATTTATACAAATAATTCTCATAATATTAGAATTAATTGTTCTTTAAATGTTTGGGACAATTCATTTGTGAATCCATCTGGCCCTGGAGATTTTTCTTAAATTGTTCATTAATAATTTGTCCAATTTATTTTTTCTAAAATGGGACTATTTAAAATTTTATTTCCTCTTCTGTTAATGTGGGCAAAGTTTCATATTTTTTAAAATATTGATACATTTTGGTTAGATTGTAAGATTTGCTGCCATACAGTTGGGCAAAGTAGCTTCTAATTACTGATTTATTTTATTTGTCATTGGTGGTAACTTCACCCTTTTCATTTTTGATGGTGGTGATTTTTTTTCTTTCCTTTTTCTGATCAAATTAACCAAAGGTTTATCTATTGTGTTGATTTTTTCATAAAACCAACTCTTAGTTTTATTTATTAGCTCAATAGTTCTCTTAGCTTCTATTTTATTAATCTCTCCTTTGAGTCTTAGAATTTTTAATTTGCTATTTAATTGGGGGTTTTAATTTGTTCTATTTCTACCTTTTTTAGTTTTATGCCTAATTCATTGATTTCTTTTTTTTTTTATTATTTTAGTCATGTAGCTATTTAGAGATATAAAATTTCCCCTAAGAACTGCTTTGGCTGCATGCCATAGGTTTTGGTATGTTATCTCATTATTGTCATTCTCTTGAATGAAATTATGGATTGTTTTTGTAATTTGTTGCTTGGCCCACTCATACTTTATAATTAGATTATTTAATTTCCAATTAGTTTTAGTCTATCTTTCTCTGGCCCATTACTGAGCATAATTTTTGCTGCATTGTGGTCTGCAAAGAAAGCATTTACTATTTCTACCTTTTTGCATTTGGTTGTGAGGTATTTATGCCCTAATATATGGTCAGTTTTTGTGTAGGGGCCATGTACTGCCAAGAAAAAGGTATTCCTTTCTATCCCTATTCAGTTTTCTTCAGAGGTCTATCATATCTAGGTTTTCTAGGATCCTATTAAACTACCTAATTACTTTTTTATTTTGCCGTTAGGTTTGTGTGATTCTGAGAGAAGATTGGGATCCCCCAAAAGAATAGATTTGCTATCTGTTTCTTTCTGTAATTGACTTGAAATGTTCTCTAGGAATTTGCCTAGACTACTACTTGTGTATACACATTTAGTATTGTTATTACTTCATTTTTTAAGGTACCCTTTATCAATGTACTTTCCTTCCTCATCTCTTTTAATAAGATCTATTTTTACATCAGAATTGTTACCCCTGCTTTTTTTTTTACTTCAGCTAAAGCATGATAAATTCTGTTCTAGCCCTTTACCTTTACTCTGTATGTGTCAAATGTTTTTTTTTTTTTTTTTTTTTGTAAACAACGTATTGTAGGATTCCATTTTTTAATGTACTCTGCTATTTGCTTCCATATATGGGAGAGTACATCCCATTCACATTCACAAATATGATTACTAGCTCTG
Organism: Myrmecobius fasciatus; assembly: GCA_023553655.1. NCBI lineage: Eukaryota > Metazoa > Chordata > Mammalia > Dasyuromorphia > Myrmecobiidae > Myrmecobius > Myrmecobius fasciatus. The sequence goes on from JAJPUD010003192.1 coordinate 63,237, forward strand.
CATTTCCCTCCATTCTATTTTCTCCAGTCAATATTTTTGTTCTCTCTTTTCACCCTGTCCTTAGTGGTGTTTGTTTTACCCACTCCACCCATTACCTTAGTTTCTATCACCCCTACCCCTTCTCTTAGTCCTGTTTGTTTTAGCCAGCTCCACCCACTATTTTGTCCTCTATCAACCCTTCCTCCCCTTTTTTACATTTCCTCTAGTGTTTCTACCCTCCCTTCTATTTTGACCCTTCCTTTTCTTTTCCTCTTTCTCCTTCTAGTTCTTTATAAGGTTAGATAAATTTCTATGCCTAACTAAATGATTGTTATTCCCTCTTAAAGCCAAAACTGATGAGATCAAGTTTCAGACAATAGAAATCTCCCTCTGTTCATTCTTTCCCTCAATTGAAATAGGTGTTTTGCAGTCTTCAATTGAACCAATTTTTCCCATTATACCTCCCATTTCCTTTCTCTAGAACAGACGTTTTTCTATCCCTTAATGTATTTTTCTTTGATGTCATCACATCAGAGTCCATTCACAACCACACATGGGATGCCCTCTTTCCCTTTCCCCTTTCCTCTCTCCCCATTCTCCCCTCCCTTTCTCCTCCCACTTCTGTCTACTCCAGTGACAGATACAGTTCTCAAGAGTTAGAGATATCATTATCCCATCTATGGATGGGAAAGCTTAATCTTTAAATAATATATATTTTCATTTGTTTACCTTTCTAAGTTTCTCTTGAGTCCTGTGTTTTTAAATGAAATTTTCTCTTTAGTTCTTTTTTCAGTAGAAATGATTAAAATTCAGAGGCAGCTAGGTGGCACAGTGGATAGAGCACCAGCTCTGAAGTCAGGAGGACCTGAGTTCAAATCTGGACTCAGACACTTAACATTCCCAGCTGTGTGACCCTGGGCAAGTCACTTAACCCCAATTGCCTCAGCAAAAAAAAAAAAAAAAAAAAAAAAAAAAGAAAAAAAAAAGAAATGGTTGAAATTCTCTTGCTTCCTTGAAACTCCATAGCTTCCCCTGAAAGATGATTCTGAATCTTGCTGGGTAGTTAATTTTTGGTTGTAACTCTAAGTCTTTGCCTTCCAGAGTATGGTATTATAAGACCTCTGATTCTTTATTTTAAAACCTTCCAATTTCTGGATAATCTTTACTATTGATCCTTAATACTTGAATTGTTTTTGTATGGCAGCTTGCAGCATTTTTTTGGTGATTGTAGTTTTGGAATTTTGTAACAATATTCTTTGGGGTTCTCCTTGTGGCATCTCTTTCCAAAGGTAATAATATTCTTTCAGTCAGTATTCTTCCTCTGTTTCTAAAATATTGGGGCAATTTTTCTTAATTATCTCTTGTAGAATGCTATTCAGGCTCTGTTTTTGGTCACGGCTTTCAAGTAGGCCAATAATTTTTAAATTGTCTCTTCTGGATCTATTTTTTAGCTCAACAGTTTTTCCAATCAGGTGTTTCACATTTCCTTCCATTTTTCCGTTTTTTTTTTAGTTTGTTTGACTGATTCTTGCTGTCTCACAAAATTATTAGCTTCTATTTGCTCTGTTCTAGTTTTTAATGTGTAGTTTTCTCTAATTAGCTTTTGTATCTCTTTTTCTATTTGGTTAATTTTACTGTTTAAGTTGTTTTCTTCAAATATTTTTTTTCTTTTCTGTTCCAAGCTGTTGACTCTCTCATGCATACCTCTCATTTCCTTTCTCATTTTTTTCCACCTCTCTTATTTGTTTTTAAAGTCTTTTATGAGCATTTCCAAGAAGCCTCTTTGGGCTTGAGACCTTCATTTCAATCTTTGAGATTTCTTTTGTGGACATTCTGTCTATGACTGAATTTGTATTTTAATATGTCTTGTCACCATAGTAGCTTTCTATGATCAATGTTCTTTTCTGTTTTTTGCTTATTTTCTGCCCACCCTCCTGCTCTTTCTTTACTTTTAGGTTTACTTACAAGCCTCCTGTGCAGTTCTAAGCCTTGGCTTTGAGCACATGGACCCCTTGTATTTGCAGGTAGTAACTTTGCCTGCTCTTTTCCAGCAACAGCCTGGTTAGCCACAGTTTCCCTTCTGAGTTGGAACTAAAAGCTGCCTCATTAATTTACTCCTTTCCTGAGCAAGGACTAATGATCTTAATTGCTGATTTTCTATGATTAAGAGCTTTTCCAGAGTCCTTCTGAGGTAGGCTGAACACCCTTTCCACCCCAGAGAAATGGACCTTTTTTGAAATTATTCCCATCTGTCTTGAGCTGGAGAGTGGTTTTATCCTTCAGAGTCTGTTCAGAGGCTTGGTTTCATGTGGTTTTTGAGGGAAATTGGGAGAGCCTCAGAGCTTCTTGCTTGTATTCTATCATCTTGGCTCCACCCCCAGAACTCCTCTTGCCTCCAGCCTGGTACTCTTCAAATTTCTTGAGTTATCTATTCTCCTTTTCTTCCAAATTTCCCTATTACTATAGAGAGCAAGAGCTTCTTTTCCATCTCTCAGGATTACAACTAAGGAATCATCATAAACTCCTTATCCTATATCTAAACTATAATTTTACCTGCCAATTTCAGCTTTTCAGAGTACATGCCCTTTTCTCCTCTGATACTGCTATCTCTCTGGTACATCACTTCACTCCTGGATTATACAATATACTGCTGGTGATTCTGACTGCCTCAATTTTCTTCCCATTACAATTCATCCTTCTTCAGCTATTTAAGTGTTTTTTTTCCAAATGTGCTAGTCCTATCATGTTACTGCCATATTTCACAAACTCTGGTGCCTTACTAGTGCCTTTAGGAACATAAACAAAATGCTCAGTTTGGCATTCAAAGCCCTTCATAAACTAGTCCTTTCTTACCTTTCCAGTCTTCTTCTAACATTTTACTGTTTGATCCAGTGAAACTGGCCTTCTGGTTGTTCCATGAACCATTTTTTGACTTCAGGTATTCTTTTTGGTTATTTCCTATTTTTGGAATGCTCACCCTCTTCTGTTCTGTCTACTTCACAGCCTCAAGTAAAATCTCATTTTTTTTTAATGAAAGGTTTTCCCATACTCTCTTCAATTCCAATTCCCAATTCCGGTATATATATATACACACACACATATATATATATATATATATATATTTCCCATTTATTTAGCATATAACTTCCTCTGTACATATTTATTTGCAGGCTATTTTCACCAATAGGTCATGTGCTTCTTAAGGGAGGGACTATTTTTTGCCTCTTTTTGTGTCCTTCAAGATTTGCACAGTGTCTGAAACATAATAAGCACTTAATAGTTATTAATTGATTAATCCTTTTATTCATGACTTCTTTAATAAAGTGTCACATTTGAAAAGTACCTTAAGACTTGTCCAAAACCTTGTGCTGATATATAACAAAGATGTGCTTATTCACATAGTTTGTCTAAACATGTAGCTTATGATGAGACCCAGATAGGTATATTTGGAATCTTGCTCATCTTTCACCAAAAAGAGTATAATTCTTCTTTTATGTTGATTAAAAGGAGAGTCTACCAAGCTGGTAGTTCTGTTCTCTATCCCTCCCAACTCCCATATTATGGGTCTGGGGATGTGATTTTTAGGTTCAAAAGCTGTGAACTTCCTTGATCAGTATCTTTTCACTGGAATAGGTACCCCAATCTTAAATCCACCAACCTCAGTCCCTCTTTACTATTACTTGATATAGTTGTGTTCATGTTTTCATCATAGAATTAATAGTAGAATATAGTGTATTATACTTGAAAGGAACATTAGGAATTATCAGGCTCAATATCCTAATAACAGACAAATTGAGGATGAGAGAAATTTAGTGATTCATTCAACATGGCATAAAGCCAGAACTGGTTGGGATTTTGAGTGATAAATCTCTTGCACAAGTTTCTTATGTCTATTTCAATTCTCCTTTGGATTTATCTCAGTTTAAAATAAATTAATTATTTAATATTTAATTCATGCTTAGCATTTAATTTTTTAAAATAATCTTTATTTTAAAAATTTTAATATTTAATTAAAATAGATTATTAATAAAATAAATTCCATTAGGAATCTGGGAGTTTGTGACCTTTAATAGGGAAAATAAATTTTTACTTCAACAAAACTGGTTCTTTTTTTATTTTGTACAACAGAAAATACGATTCTTAGAAAGGTTCTGAGAAAGAAAGCTTTACTAGACTGCTCAGGGGGCTCATGCTACCAAAAAACATTAAAATCCCCTATAATAGATAATAAACCCCTTGAAGGGAGAAACTTTCTCATTTTCTTCTTTTTTTTAATCTTTGCATAAAAAATGTATCCTCTTAGGACAGTAGTATAGATAATAAACCATAACAAATACTTGTTAGTTTTGAATTTAATCTGTTGGAACTAGTCTCCCATTCCAGTTCTCCATCTCACAAAGACATCTTTGAAAGGCTGAATCTATTCTGATGGGGAAAAATATCTGAAACCAATTAAATTTTTTTTTCAAGGTTACCTAGGCCTGGGGTCAGGCCAGGATGACTGTCACTAGTGTGATACAATAAAAAGTACACTCAGCTGAGAATGGAAAAACCAGAGTTTGATGATCTGGTCTGCCATTTATTAACTGAACAAAACCGAGTAATTCACTAACCTCAGGTTCCTCATTTGTAGAACCTAAATAAAGATGAGCAAGGCATAATCTAACAGTCAAGTTAGAGAGATAAGACTTGGACATAATAAAATATAATATAAGAATGAATGTGACAAGTACAAGGTGATTAAAGCTGTAGGAAAATCTTAGAAAAGGAGAAATATTAGAGTGATCAGGAAAGCTTTTATGGAAAAAGTGGAATGTTAATGAATCCTTAAGAAATAAGTGAGATCTCAAAAAGCAGAAAGTAGTCATATGTGGTAAAGACAACATTGTGAATGGAGGGACAAATTCAGAAAAATTCAGAATATGTTTAGAAAAAACAAGTATTCTGGTTTGGTTAGGGCATATTTTGACTGACCTAGACATATTATTTTTGTTAAGTTACTTTTCAGTTGTATCCAATTCTTCATGATTGTGTTTGGGATTTTTCTTGTCAATAATCTTATGGTTTCCCATTTCCTTTTCCAAATAGTTTTACAAATAAGGAAACTGAAGCAGAGAGGGTTAATTGACTTTCCTAGAGTCACATGGCTAATAATTGTCTGAGGGTAGATTTGAACTCAAGAACATGTGTCTTCCAGTCCTAGCACTCTATCCACTGAGTACCTAGCTGCTCTTCTATTGTTCCGTCTTCTAGTTTTCAGTCATATTTGTTTCTAACTCTCATGACTCATAGAAATTCATTAAAACTGATATCTAGCCTGCCAAAGCATACAGAAACTTAGCAGGGTCACTGACATAGTGAGTGATAAATCTAGAAAGGTATTCAGAGGTTAGATGACAAAGGTCCCGCTATGCCATGCTTAGGAGTTTGAGCTTTTTTCAATGAACAAAAAGGAGTCATTGCAGGATTTTGAGCAGGGGAATAATGTAATAGAATTTCTTGTAAAAAGATACTCCGTTCTAAGAATGAGTTTGTCAGAATGTTGGAGTTTGATCCATCAAATCAATCAACTGGCTAGCAAATTTCATAATTACAAATAAAATCATATTGATCATTACAAAATGGAAGCTTGCAGAATACTGCAGAATACTGTTAGCTGTGGAAAAGTGTTTTGGTTGTTTTTGTTTTTAAAAGATTCCCATATTCTTATTTATGCTTTCCACAAATGAAAGTTGTTTTTCTTTTTTTTTTTTTTTAACAAAAGAGGCAAGCAGGAAAGCAAGGGAAACAATCTACATTGTAGACCAAATTACTTTTTGAGTTAAACATCATCCTTCTTAATGCCTCAGGAGCCAACAATTGCCTCTTGAAACTCTGCTCACTGGGGATCCCTTGCAACTCACCTGAATTTATTTAGTTTCTGTCCAGCTACTTTTATTCAATTCCCAGTGCAAAGTCAATTACAAAATCAAGGCTTTAATGTTTTGTGCTGGTTTTCCTGGGAGACTGAACTATATAATAATGCATATCCAGCCCATTCCTTTAAGTGGCTCTAAACAGCTTTTGAAAGTCTAGCAGAAAGATGTTTATTCTAAAGCAGGATGTAGAATGAAAGCATTGTCTGGTAGACTGGGTCTGCCCTAATGCTATCATTAGGAGTTGGCTACTTTAGTCTGCAATGTCCTTGGCTCCCAGCTCCTAGCTAATTCCTCAAAATCTTTAAGCTCTGTCTTCAACCTTCCCTAGACATCCTCTCCCACAGAAATCTCATTCCTTCTTTTTTTTCTCTTTCTCCATGTGATAAGTAACAAGTATTATAGAACTTCATCAGTTTCTTAGCATATATAATCATATCATCAGTTTCTTTTGGCATTTCCCGTATAGTGGTAAGAGATAATTGATAGATAAGTTAGGTAAAGGGTGATAGATTTCCCATATTTTTATTGATTCTCAAATTCATATCATGTCTTTCCTACCAGAGTATGACACCTTAAGGACACTGGGCTTTTGATCCACACAGCAAAAATTTAGAGGTTGATGTATTCAGCATTTGCTGACTTCTAGTAATGAGCAACCAAACCTAAAACAAACTAAACAAAAACAGATTCCAAGTTTCCTCCTTAGATGCTGTACCCCATTCCTCTGGAATTCCTCCTCTTTTCTCCTATGCAAACTCCCTAGAAGCAGTTATTATGAGGTGGAGCAAAGGTATGGTATGGAGCAAAGGTTCCTCCAAATCCCCAGCAGGTGAATTTTTCTTAAGAATGCTTTTTTTTTGGGGGGGGGGAGGACCTGAGTTCAAATATGATCTCCGACACTTAACATTCCCTAGCTGTGTGACTATGGGCAAGTCACTTGACCTCAATTACCTCAGCAAAAAGAAAAAAAAAAGCTTTTTCTTTTTTTTCCTCAGAGTGAGTTTGGTGCAAAATTTTCCAGGTCTAAAATGTGTAGATCTATTCTGGCAGAAAATATGTTATTTATATCTTTTGTTATACTTACAATGCTTTCACTACAGTAGGTATTTATAAAGAAATTTATTAGTAGATAAGTATACTTTTGTCGGATGAAGGGGAAAAATATGTTAATGTCTCAAGATCATGTGAAAAAGAAAAGATAGTGGAGATTCAGGACACAAATATAGTGCTGACCTCTGTTACTTTCCACTGCAGTTACTGTAAACTCATCTTCTTGCTTAGTCTGTGGTGGGATTTACCACTCTCTCTCCCAAAGTTGACTGTAAAAGATGCTAATTGTTGGAGTTCAGATAACTCAGAAAAATTCAGGAATTTACAAAACAAAGAATTTATAGAAGCTCTTTCTGTTGCTTTCTTTTCCATTTGTGTCTTTTCAATAACTCTGATCTCTTACATTCAGAAGATGAAAATCATTTTATCCACAGCATGGGCACCATGAACTGAACTAACGAGATTGGGAAAACTCTTCCTTCTTCTACTCTCTCTCTTTTACCCATGCTCTGAGAAATTATTTGTATTTCTGTGAGGAATAATCTATGCTAGATGGACCCTAAAAATTTTTAGTGTGCCTTTGTATACAAAGGGATACTCTTGTATAGTATAATATAGTATAGTATATAGCATAGCATAAAATAGCATAGTATAGTATAGTAGAGATCCCCTCGCCTTATGCACTGAAAAAATCGTTAAAAGAATTGCTACCCAGGATAGTTTTCTCAATTGAAAGAGGGGCTGTGCTAAGTTGACTCCAGGGTCTGAAGATCATTGACTTTGCTTTTTTGTTGTTGTTCATGGATTGAGAATGATCTTAAAACACTTCTTATTTTCTTGGTTTATTTGGGGAACTTTGTGAAATGCTGTGAAATAAATATTTGTAAATCTGAAAAAAACTTTTTGGAGATCAGTTATTTTCATTTGTATATGTGGGATTAGATATGATAATGTAGCATTGACTATGTGAGACTATATGGCATTAGGGAAGCAAGTGGCAGAGACATTGCTTATGCTTCTTCAGAGACCATAGAGAACTGTTCTAAATTTGGGATGTGGACTGTTTAAAATAATACATTCCTATCTATTTGCTGAGGATAGTATATTTCAAATAGCATGAAACCTGGACTTGTCTGGCCTTCCCAAATTGCCTAATGAGGAGACTGCTGAAATCCCTGCTAAATGGGTGGGTTTAGTTTCCTTTGACTGGCTGTCTAAGTCTTTAAAACTGTCAAGACTGATCCCCTACATTTTGGTGATTCTTATCTGCTCTCATAGGTGAAGATCACAATTCACCCACATTACGTCTGGATCTCATGAAATAACTCAATGATAATGCTCCATTTTGCCCCAGCTCTGATAATAGGCCTACCATGCTGCAGTTTCTATTTTGCACCATTTCTCCTTCTCAATTCCAGGCATCAGTGGTGATCCCTGCTGGACCCAGGAGATAGCTACAGGGCAAACATGGAGCCAGTATCCAGAAGGGGTGGTGCATCCAATCCGCCTGTCATGGAAGTCCTGAGAACCAGGGTACTTGGGACTCAAGAAGGAGAGAAGTCTTGGACATAGACCTGGGATTGTGAAGTACAGAAACTACCAAATCCCTTCTCCTCCTCAGAAACTGAAATAATATAAGGTAATCCCTCCCCATGTATTGGGGGGATAAGTTTGAACATTTATGATTATTATAACTTATGAAGTAAATATTCCTTTGTAAAAATTAAGTGATAAATAAACATGTATATGCATACATGCATGAATATATACATATGTAAACACATGTATATGTGTATACACACCTATATATATATATATATATACACACACATAAAATGAAACACCAATTAGATGCTAATGCAATAGGTAAAAGTTATACAACTTATTGCCCTGATGCACCAAGTTTACAGAAAGAATTTAAGATTTTAAAAAATATCTGACATATATAAGGTAGTTAATTAATAGTTTAAGGTATATATATATATATAAAAGTGCCAAAATGAATGACATAAATTATGACAAATGAGCACTCTAGAATATGGGATAACCATTTTGGGACTTTAATTGATCATGCTGAAAGGACTAGGTATGATTAGAGAGGAAGGAAACAAAGGGATGTTGCATACTGAAGGAAAAGTAGAAGAGCATGAGGAGAAACAGGAATAGAAATGAATGTAATGTGTTCAAGGGAAAGTTAAGAATTTGGTTTAAAGGGAAAAAAGCTAGTGTTGGTGGCAAGGTAAATTAAAGGTAAATCTAGATAATAATAACAATAATATTTGATGGTAATAAAAATAAAATTAGATTATAAAGGATATTTAAAATAATTATGACATCAACTGAACTTAATAAATTAAACTGAAAACAATCATTTGCAATGTAATTAATCTAACCCAACATAAAATGAATCAAACTACTAGATAATGGTTATTCATTGATTTTCTCTTTTGTTGTATAGAATGATATCACTTGATTATATAATTTTGTCATTTAAAATATTTTTAAAATTCTAGTAGAATTCCAGTATGTGAGTTCTTGAATTCATTCTGGGTGAAAGTATGGTGGATGAAATAACTGACTTGTTTCTTATATGTGATCATTTAGTGAATATTTCAACATCTTTGAACTGAAAACACAGGACAATATAAAGCTCACTGCTATTTTGTAAAGTGTCAAAGAGTACTATGATGAAAAGGGAAATATCTGAAATTTGCATTAGAACCAAATGCAAAATGCATTTCAACGACATACAATTCCATGCCATTTCTTAGTCTAGCACATAGCTTTTACTAGAGAAAGTAACAGAGTAATATTTAGTGATGTACTAACATTGTCATAAAGAATAATCTTACATACCTTTACTCTACAGGGAGAGAAAAAGCATTTGACAAGATTGAAAATGGTTTAGGGTTAAAAATATATCACATTAGTGGTAACTTTCCTAATTTGAGTCCTTCACTGAACTAAAGAATCTTCTTATAATGACAAGAAGATAACAAGTGGTAAACATGAATTGTCTCTTTTGACTTATCATGTTTTCCTTGAATTTAATCATGCAAAACTGGGATTTCAGATTTGATTCCTCTGAATTTTTTTATTATTTAGTATATTTGGTGCCGTTAAGGAAAAATCTTCAGGAAATTGAATTTACCTATCAACATCAAAGCCTCAACATGGGCTTCCATTTTTCTGACAATATTTCTCATCTGTCAAAAATAACTGATCATATTACAGTTTCTACATTACAATCATCATATGCATATGGATTGTGCTTTCATTATTTAGTCATGGGTCCTTTAAATTTTTTATGAAGAGCTGATTTATTTCATGTCTACAAGGTCATCAATTTGAATAATTGAATATATAGCCAGAGCTTCAAGAAAGTTTTTATTCTTTTATTATATGAGACTGACAATAATAACAAAAAATAAGAATTTCTGTTTTCTAAGATGGATACGCACAAACATAATCAATTTAATAAACTGAAAGAAGGTAGTTCTTATTTTAATTCAAGCACCCAGAATTATTCTTTGTGAGAGCACATGGAGTGACAACATACTTTCTACCATTCAGGTTTATAACTATTAGAATGACTGTGGCCATTCAATATGTTATTAAGATACACATAAGGACACATTATTGAGTTTGAAAACTCAGGACCATGGAATCTATTTTGACAGCTTACCCCCACAAATATATAGGGAATACCAAGTCTTGTGCAAGAAACCCTTCATAATCTTCTTAATTCTAGTGCCTTCCCTCTTTTTATTATTCCTTATTTATCCTCGTATAGCTTGTTTGTATATATTTGTTTGTTGTCTTTTCCATTAAACTGAAATTCTTTGAAGATTGAGACTATCTTTTGACTTTTTCTGGACCCCTTGTGCTTAGTACAGTATCTGCCACATATTAGGCAGCTAATAAGTATTTATTAACTCACTTATTGATTAAGTGAATGGAAAGTTTCTAACGCTCAGATTAAAACATGCATTTTGATCAACAATCTATAGATCTTTGCTATTTTTGTTATGCTATCTTATAGCTTTACAAATACAAAATACACAACCCTGGGATAGATAGTATAAACAGTCATTTGGGACCAGAATTAAATAGGATAGAGTGGGATAAATTTGCATCAGAAAACTGCAAAATTCCTTTAATAACTTCATTATTCTTATAAAAACAAAGGCATATAATACATAAAAAAATCTGAAGAACAAAATCAAAAATATAAGGGAAGAGAAGTTTGCTTTCTTGGTATCCTTATGACGTTTGAGGTGAAAGCAAATAGGACCTTCAGCATGTTTAAAATGAAATTAGGGGAAACATAAATGGAGATCACAGATAGGTTAGGAAAGCACAATTCAGTTGTGATTTGCATTGAATTAGAAAATTTCCCAAATGGTAAGATCACAATTCCGTTTGAGTACTCCCACAAATGTACCTGGATTTTTAACTATAGGTAAGTTGTTTTTTCATGAAAAGATAACTTGTCTCTAGTAAAAAATGAAAAACTTTATGCCTGAAATTTTGGGCAAAAATTAATGAAAACACTAAGGAAGAAACCCTCTTTCACTTTTTAAAGTAAAATATTTTCCATTAACAGAAAACTAAGTTGACCTTGAGAAATGGTTTTGAAAAACACTTAAGTATACTCTTTCAAGGAACAGTTTGACCTTCACCTGAATGAAATATTATTTTTTATCTGCTTTTTTTGGTTTCATTTTGATGATAGCAATTTGAGCAGCAGTATTTGTCTTTTCTATGAAATCTAGCCAGTAAGCCAAAAATGATATTTTCAAGTTAAGAAGATACCTATTTTTCATTAAATAAGCATAGAGGTTGTGTTCCCTTTGACCTCTCCTTTATCTTTCAACAATAATAGCTCCTATTTAGAAAACTCTTTCCAGTTTACAAAATGTTTCAATTTTTGAGGTAGATAGTGCACATATTTTAATTTCATTTATAGATGAAGAAACCATATCATGCTGAAGGATATCATTTTCTCCCCAACAGTATTATCTGAAAGGCCACACCTTTAAGAAGAGAGGAAGTAAAAGTCCAATCCTTGTCAACTGTTTTACTGACAAGTATTTATGAAGTTTCCACAATATAGGAGGCACTAGACTAATTTTGGGGAAATACAAAGAAGGGCAAAATATTATTTCTACCTTCAAGGAGCTCAAAGCCTAATGCAAGAGACAACATGCAAATAACTTTACAAACAAGATAGAGAGAGGGTACATTAGAAATAATCAACTTTCAAGACATCAAGAATGGTGCTTCTTTAATTCTCCTAAAATGGAGAACAAAATAGGAAATCAGAGGAGGGTGTATGAATGATATTTCTGTTCCTTGAATGTAGCAAATATTAATGTGTGTGTGTGTGTGTTTGTGTATGTGTGTGTGTGGAAATCAAGAGAAAGCACAATAAGGCCATGTAAAAACATCTCCATGCAGTTTTTTGATTTGTTTTCTATCTACTCTACCATAATACCAAGGAATTTAAAAGACGATTTATTTAAAGCTAGAAACAATTTCACATTTCTTCATTTCACAGATGAGGAAAATGAGAATGGAATGGTGAAGTGATTTTTCTATAGTCAAAATAGGTAATATTAATCATTATTAAAAGTGAGATTGGAATCTAGGTCTGAACACTCCAAACCCACTACTCTTTCAATGGCCTTCTATTGTTTTATTCCTGTATTGAACACACATTTAATGAGCAAATAAGTATTTGGTCTCTGTCCTTGTAGATCTGAAAATCAACAAGAAGGGCAAGACTCAAGTAAACATAATTATAATTCATATTTCATGACAACTACATTAGAGTGGCCCCAAAGAAAGTTACAGGTCTGAGGGGAAGGTATGGGTTTGAGAAAAAAAAAATTCTTAGAGGGGATGATATTTAAGTTGGGATTTAAAAAATGAATAAGAATACATCTTGTTATATTTATATTTATGATTTTAACTCACTGACTAAAAAGAATGGTGATTCACTTTAAAGTAATTTCCATAGAATGACGATAATGCTATTCATTCATTCAATATCCGTATGGAGGCTATCCTATGAATTGGGCACTGAGCTAGAAACTAGCAATACAATCACAAAAATAACAGTTCACATTCTCTAAGAGTATGTATTCTATTAGGGGAAGATACATGCATAGAATAAATAAAACTAACTTGTTTCAAAGTAATATTGGATGTGAAAAGAATCAGGAATAACTTCTTGTAAGAGCTAAATCTAGAAAGGAAATTGACAATTCTAAAATAGAGATATTGAATTTGAGTCTTAATCTTCCTTGTGATCATAGTAGCTTTTTATTGTCAGGTTTGAGTTGTTATTTTATTATTTTTCCAGGCTTTTTCTTAACTTTGAACTATATGTTTAAGTCCAGCTTTGTTCATAGTTTCTAAGGCAGAGGAGGTGAAAGAAATGGCATTATCCCAAACTTCAAGCTTTTTTGCACTGCGTTTTCAGGACTGTTTTGGTGTGTGGGGGGGAGGCAGTTAGTAGTTTTTGGTGCTTCAAAGGTGGGTATGATCCAGGGAGAAGTGTAGTTACTGTTCTTCTGGTGTGGGACATGATCTTTTCCCCAGAAAAACTGATGATCTCCTATAGCCTCAAGTTATCCTGTTTCTCAGTATTCCTGAGCTAATGTGACCCAAAGTGATATTGCTTCTCAGGACTAAACATTTTCCTCTCTGCCCTTGAACTGTGAGTGACCCCAAAATATCTATAGGCAGTGGACTTGCTGAGATATCCAGTCCCACACTTAGTGCTGTATAATGCTAGGGCAAAACTGCTATTACTGTTTCCACCACCAAGTTATCTCACCACTATTATCTCATCCATGTAGGTTCCAGAATACTCTTGACCCTCATGTCACAGATCTCTTTTTTTTGATGTTCTAAGTTATTTTTGGCTGGAAGAATGTCTCTTTCTGACTTGTAGTTGTTTCTGCTGCTCCAAATTTTGATTTGAAGTATCATCGTATAGTTGTTTGGAGAGGAGTATTTGGAGAGTCTGGCTATAGTGCTTCCTATGCTTTGCCACTGACTGTGCCAAAGTCTGAGTGAATTTGAAATTCACTATTTTCAATATACACTGTGTCACGTCTGTTCTTTTTACTGGATTTGTTTAAAAAAAAGATTATAGACTGAGAATATTTAGAGTATCTATAATCTTCACTAATCCAGCATAAATATTATTGACATAAAAGATCTTTTGGACAACTAGGTGGCACAGTGAATAGAGTGCTGGGCTTAGAGGCAGAAAGACCTGAGTTCAAATCTAGCCTCAGACACTTAATGGCTGTGTGATCCTGGCCAAGTCATTTAACCCTATATAGTAAATGATTTGGAAAAGGAAATGGCAAATCTCAAGGGAGTTAATTACTTATACAGGGTTGCCCAACTATTAAGTGTCCAAGATGAGATTTCAGTCTAGGTCTTCCTAAAGTTAAGTTCAATATTCTATCTATTATACCACTTTACCTCAAGTTATGCTAAATATTTTTTATCCTTTTCTTCTGAAGCCGTGTGGGATTGGTAACCCTAACCCTAAGGCTACTTAGAAGACATGTATGTGAGTCTTGTTTAGACAAAAGCTCCAAGGACTCTTAATTGAAGTTTGTTGGGCATAACAGTAGTAGGCTTGGTCCTATAGCTTTGCAGATCTTAACTTTGATTTATGAAGACAGAAAAATAAGACAATACAAAAATGCTCTGCTAGGCAGAAATCACTGAAGTGAGATAAAGAATAACACTTTGTTCTGATCAGTGGAAGGTCAGAACTAATCCTCTTTATTGCCCTCATTTTGAGACCATCAGAGAGCAGTTTTGCAGTAAAATGATGAATTGGAGATTGTCTTGGGTTGCTAGGTATTCTGGATCTCATTTATTTTATTTTACAAGTCATTTGGCACAATAGTAATAATGACAGTGGGATTGAATTTGTACTACTTAATAGGATAGTCTGCTTTAAGAATGAATGCTTGGACCAGGATATTTAGTTTTTAATAACTAGCAAGAATTTATATGGCATTGTAAAGTTTGTGAAATATTTTACAAATGTTATCTCACGAGATGCCAGAAAGCAGACTTGATTTTCTGTGACCTCCTCTGACCTTCTCTCAAGCCAACAGCAGATTAAGCCTCTGAACTGGTTCTGTGGTCAAAGAATCCACAAATATTGGAGCACAACACATTCCCAGAAGAAGACACCTTGGAAGAACTTCAGAATATGTTTGTTTCAAATGGGCAGGGGGACAGTCTGCTGAGCCCAGACCACAGCACAGGGAGAATGGGGCTAGGAACTGGAGTGGGGAGTCAGAGCGCAGCAGTTCCACACACTTGGGAATCTCCTGTGAGCCTCTTAGGCTACTTTGTCCTAGTTGCAAGCAGGTTTGGTAGATTGCTACAAAAGACAAATTGTAAACCACTGAGCCCAGAATAACACCAGACTTAACTGCCATTACCCAGCACTGGAAATCAATCGGCAGAACTGACCCAGGGCAAATTAAAGCAGCTGTCATACCTTTGCATTGAACAGACTATAAGCTTTAAAAATGAATAAAAAACCCCAAAAGAACTCTCATCATAGAAAGCTTTAAAGGAGAGAGAGAACAATACTCAAATCCTAAGGTTTCTAAAGTTAAAGCAACTCCAGAGGAAGCCCCAAAGAGAGACATGAGCTGGTCCCCATTTTACAAGACTTTCATGGAAGAATGCATAAAGGATCTTAAAAAAGAGTTAGAAAAAAATAGAGAAATGAAATGAGATCATTGCAAGAAGGAGTAGAAAAAGCATATAATGCCTTACAAAAAAGATATGAAAAAAGATATCAATTTACTGAAAAACCAAATTTGTAAAATGGAAAAAGAATGAAATGAACAAAATAATTCAATTGGCTAGTTACAAAAGGAGCTAAAAAATGTAACTGAAGAAAATAATACACTAAAAATTAGAATTGAACAAATGGAAGTGAATGGCTCAATAAGACTCCAAGAATCAATTAAATAAAAACAAACAAAAAAAGTAGGAGAAAATATGAAAATATCTCCTAGGAAAAACAACTGACCTGGAAAATAGATCTAGAAGAGACAGTCTAAGGATTATGGGACTTCCTGAAAGCCATGGTGAAAAAAAAGAACCTAGACATTATCTTAGAGGAAATCATAAAGGAAAACTGCCCTGATATTTTAGAATCAGAAGATAAAATAGCCATCAAAAGAATTCACCGATTACCTACTGAAAGAAACCTCAAAATTAAATCCCCAAGAAATATTGTGGCAAAATTTCAGAACTATCACACCAAAGAAAAGATATTGCAAGCAGCCAGAATTTAAATGCAAAGTAACCACAATTAGAATTACCCAGGACCTAGCAGCTTCCACCTTAAAGGATCAAAGGAATCTAATATTTTGAAAAGGCAAAGGAACTGAGATTACAGTCAATAATAAGCTAACCAGCTAAAATGAGCATTGTGATGGACATTTAATGATATAGATGATTTTGACCTATTTCTAATAAAAAGACCAAAACTAAACAAAAAATTTGATTTCTAAACACAGAACTCAAGAGAAACATAAAAAGTAAAAAAGGAAAGAACTCTTGACAACTGTATTTCTATTATGGATATACTTAGAGAGTACAGGTGTAATTTGATATTATTATGATAATATGAAAAAGAACCTAAAGATGGAAAGGGGATAATACTGCAAAAAGAGGAAAAAAGAAGTAAAATAAGAGAAATTATATCTAATGAAAAAGCAAAGAAAACTATTATAATTGAGGGAAATAAGGGAGGGGAATGAGCATTGTGTGAATTTCACTCTCATCAGATTTGGCTCTAATAGAATATCCAGCCATATTTGGTTTCACAGAGAAACTTGTCCCTCTTTATAAAGAAGTGGGAGGGAAAGAGGTAAAAGAAAGGGAAAGACTCATAAAAGGGAAAATAGAAGAATTAGGGGAAAGTGTAAAAAAGGGGGAGGGGCTCTAAAGGGGGAGGACTGTTTGACGGAGGTGATCATCAAGAGCAAAATCCTGGGGAGGAAGAAAGGGGGAAAGGAAAGAAAAAAAAAACATAAATTTGGGTAAATAAGATGGCAGTAAATAAAAAAACCAAAAGTTGGTTTTATGAAAAAAAAAATAAAATAGATAAACCTTTATTTAATTTGATTAGAAAAAGGAAAGAGGAAAATCAAATTGTTAGTCTCAAAAATGAAGAGGGAGAACTTTCCACCAATGAAGAGGAAATTAGAGCTACAGTTAGGAGTTATTTTGCCCAACTTTATGCCAATACATTTGATAACCTAAGTGAAATGGAGGAATACTTACAAAAATTTTGGTTGCCCAAATTAATAGAAGAGGAAATAAGTTACTTAAATAGTCCTATTTAAAATAAAAAAGAAATAAAATAAGCTACTAATCAACTCCCTAAGAAAAAATATGCAGGACCAGATGGATTTACATATGAATTCTACCAAACATTTAAAGAATAATTAACTCCAATACTATCTAACCTATTTGAAGAATTAGGGAAAGAAAGACTCCTACCAAATTCCTTTTATGATACAGACATGGTACTGATACCCAAATCAGGTAGGATGAAAGCAGAGAAAAAAAAATTATAGACTAAACTCCCTAATAAATATTGATGCATAAATATTATATTAGCAAAGAGATTACAGAAAATCATCCCCAGGATAATATATCATGACCGAGTAGGATTTATATGAGGAATGCAGGGCTGATTCAATATTAGGAAAACTATTAGCATAATTGACTATATCAATAACCAAATAAACAAAAACACAAGATTATCTCAATAGATGCAAAAAATTAATAAAATCCAACATCCATTCCTGTTAAAAACACTAGAGAATATAGGAATAAATGAATTTTTCCTTAAAATAGTCAGTAGCATCTATTTAAAACCATCAGCAAGCATCATGTGTAATGGGGATAAACTGGAAACATTCCCAATAAGATCAGGGGTGAAACAAGGTTGCCCACTATCACCATTATTATTCAATATTGTATTAGAAATACTAGCTTTGTCAATAAGAGAAGAAAAAGAGATTAAAGGAATTAGAGTAGCTAATGAAGAAACCAAATTATCACTCCTTGCAGGTGATATAATGGTATATGTAGAGAACCCCAAAGAATAAACTAAAAAACTATTAGAAATAATCCACAACTTTGTCATTAAATAAGTAAATAAATAAATATAAATCATCAACGTTTTTATACATTACTAACAAAATCCAACAGCAAGAGATACAAAGAAAAATCCCATTTAAAATAACTGTTGATAGTACAAAATATTTGGGAATCTATATGCAAGGGAAAGTCAGGAACTATATGAGCAAAACTACAAAACATTTTCCACATAAATAAAGTCAGATCTAAACAATTAGAAAAATATCAAGTGGTCTTGGATAAGTTGAACAAATATAATAAAGATGAGAATACTCCCTAATCTATTTATTTAGTGCTATACCAATAACAGTCCCAATACAAAATACTCAATGACTACAGTAATCTAGTTTTGACAAACCCAAAGTAATCTAATTTTTTATTTTGTTGTTAGGTTTTTTTTTAAATTTTGCTTTTTCTTGAGGCAATTGAGGTTAAGTGACTTGCCCAGCTTCACACAGCTAGGGCATGTTAAGTGTATGATATCAGATCTGAACTCAGGTCTTGGTGGCTTCAGGGCTGATGCTGTATCCACTGCACCACCTAGCTGCTCCAGTAATCTAGTTTTGACAAACCCAAAGACCCCAGCTTTTGGGATAAGAATTCACTATTTGACAAAAACTGCTGGAAAAATTTGGAAACTAGTATGGCATAAACTAGGCATTGACCCACACCTAAAAGAGTATACTAAGACAAGGTTGAACTGGTTCATGATCTAGACATAAAGAAATGATATTACAAGCAATTAGAAGAACATAGGATGGTTTACCTCTCAGATCTGTGGAGGGGGAAGGAATTTGTGACTGAAGAATAATTAGAGATCATTATTGATCACAAAATAAATAATTTTGATTATATTAAGTTAAAAAGGTTTTATACAAACAAAACTAATGCAGACAAGATTAGAAGGGAAGCAATAAACTTGGAAAACATTTTTACATTTAAAGTTTCAAATAAAGGCCTCATTTAAAAATATAGAGAGAATTAACTCAAAATTTTAAGAATTCTAGTCATTCTCCAATTGATAAATGGACAAAGGATATGAGCAGACAATTTTCAGATGAAAAAATTGAAAATGTTTCGAGTCCTATGAAAAGGTACTCCAAATCACTATTGATCAGAGAAATGCAAATTAAGACAGCTCTGAGATACCACTACACACTCTTCAGATTGACTAAAATGACAGGAAAAGATAACAATGAATGTTGGAGGGGATGTGGGAAAACTAGGACACTGATACATTGTTGGTGGAACTGTGAATGGATCCAACCATTCTGGAGAGCAATTTGGAACTATGCTCAAAAACTTATCAAACTGTGCACACCCTTTGACCCAGTAGTATTTCTACTGGGCTTATATCCCAAAGATATCTTAAAGGAGGGAAAGGTACCCACATGTGCAAAAATGTTTGTGGCAGCCCTTTTCATAGTGGCAAGAAACTGGAAACTGAATGAATGCCCATCAATTTGAGAATGGCTGAATAAGTTATGGTATATGAATGTTATGGAATATTATTGCTCTGTAAGAAATGACTAAGAGGATAATTTCAGAGAGGCCTGGAGAGACTTGCATGAACTGATACTAAGTGAAATGAGCAGAATCAGGAGATCATTATACACGGCAACAACAAGACTATATGATCATCAATTCTGATGGACATGGCTCTCTTCAACAATGAGATGATTCTAACCAGTTCTAATTGTTCAATAATGAAGAGAACCATATTCACCCAGAGAGAGGAGTGTGGGAAGTGAGTGTACACTACAACATAGCATTTTCTCTCTTTTTGTTGATGTTTACTTGCACTTTGTTTTCTTTCTCAGTTTTTTTTTCTTCCTTCTTGATCTGCTTTTTCTTGTGTAGCAAGATAACTGTATAAACATGTATACATATATTGGATTTAACATATATTTTAACATATTTGACATGTGTTGGAATATTTGCCATCTAGGGGAGGGGATGGGGGGAAGAAGGAGAAAATTTAGAACAGGAAGTTCTGCAAGGGTCAATGTTGAAAAATTACCCATACATATGTTTTGTAAATTAAAAAAAGCTTTAATAAAATAAAATAAAATTTAATTAAGAAAAGAGTTAGCTCATTTTATTCTCCCAACAACCCTGGACTGTGGGAGCTATTATGGCTTTCTGTTTTTGGATCCCATTTGAAATATCTTAATTCTTTTGAATAGTCTGTTAATATTTTTTTTTAAATTAACACCTCAGCATAAGTTAGCTTCTGGCATTGAAGCCTTCTAGGAATAATGGATTGAGATGAGCTCCTAATTTGTAAGCCTTTATGTCTCCTACAGATCAAACAGAGAGCCTATGGCAGAAGATCTTATGAATTATCTATGAATGGAACAGGACACTGAAGGAAGCAAAATTTTGATGAGCAAAAAGAAAATATCTTGAAACTTTGCCTGACTTAGTGGTGGTAGATGAAGCACGTCAATATGAAGACAGGAAATAATTTGTCTAAGGCAAAGTCTGAGAGAAGGAAGAGAGCAGAGGAGCACAGAGAGATTTGCCAGAGAAGTAGCAAACACAGTTTATATTTTTTCCCTCATTTCTTAAGAGAAAGAAGCAGTATTCAAGATCTTTTATATTCAAGAAATAAAAGGAAGTAACATTATCAAATCTTGTTCAGAAAAGTTTATTTTGAACACACACATGTAGACTCCTCACTCTTCTCCACTGTATATTAATGCGTTTAGATTATTTTCTAAAGTATCCTTCTGCACTTTTTGATAAAAAATAAAAGTACCTTTTGTCTTCTTAATACAATTGTATCATGATTCAGTAAATCCCCATAATTCAAGCATATGTAATATACATGCATATATGTATATGCATATATATAAATGTGTATATATATTATATATGTTTATATATAAGTGTAATGCTATAATGTATGTATGTATGTATGTATGTGTGTGTGTATGTGTGTGGCCTAGTTATGTCATAGTCCATTTGGGAAAAAGTCCATGCAGTGGTAGGGATTTCCAAGTCATTCAGAATTGAAGCTGAACTTAGAAATAAGCTTGTAAGAAGTACGGAAAGGAAAGTAAGTGGGGAAAATGTTTTTACTACATATCAAGAAATGTACTCTCCACAGAAGGGGGTGCTTTATACCTTGATTTTTCTCCTTGTAAATGAAACAGAATTTGATGATGATTTTATAAGAAAAAGGAATAAAATAGAAACTATTTAATCCAATTGCAATAAGATAAGAATTAGGATCAGAAAATCTATTCATTAAATCAACTAAATAATCAAAATATACTTCATTTCTATATCGTGATCAATAGTAAAAATAAGACAAATGATTAGATCATGGAAAAGAAAAAAAATGAATAATGTGGAAAAAAAACAAGAGGCAAAGGAATCAATTGGCAGGCCATAGAATTTTAGAGATAGAAAGCAACAAAGGAAGAATTTGGTCAAAATTTTGGTTGCATATTTCTATATAATCAGGCTCTGTGATTTCATTGCTGTAGATTCTTCCTCAAAGGGTTTAAAAAGTAGCCTCTTGGTTACATTTTTGGTCCCTGTCTCACCATAAATCCTCCAAAAGATTCCAGCCACTTTTGGAGTCTTCCCCTGGATTACTTAACCTTGGGCCTATGCCAGTTGAACACCCATTTAGCCAATAAGTCAGCAAGTATGTACTAATTGCCTAATATATGCCATTCACAGTGATACAAATAAGGACAAAAACAAAAAAAAATTAAAAAAAAAAACCAACTTCCTAGCTTCAAGGAACTCACATTCTGATGGAAGACAAAATGTGCAAATAACTATACATACAAAACATTAACAGGATAAATGAAAGGTAGTTTCATAGAAAAGGCATTGGTTATACATTGTTATTCATAACTCTTACTATAAAATTCTTTTTAATTTCCCTCTAAGTTCTCTTCTAGTCATGTATTTCTCTGATGCATAAAGAAATAAAAAGTGACCTATCTAGTCTATTTATGTAGTCAAGTAGCTAGGATGGAAGCATGGTGCATTTGGGGAAAAGAACTCAGGGACCTTTGACAAATCTGTCTTGGTCTTTCTCATCTATAAAATAAAGAATCTGGATTTGATCTCTAGGATTCTTTCCACAGCTAAATGCATGATATTATTACAAAAAATAGTCATTGCGCCAAGCCCATTGGATTGCTTCTAGTAACAACAAACATACCTACACACACTTGGAAAATAAGAGAGACAAAGAGAAAGTGTGAGAAACATGGGCTTTCTATTTTTCTAGAGGAATATCTACATTTTATAGGTTTCATTGTTTCTTTTGTTTTGTTAGGTTATTACTGTTAAGGATTGAAAATCATTACACTTTAATAGAAAGAGAATTGAACTGGGTCGGAAAAAAATGAATTCTACTCCTAAAAGAGATTGAAAATGTTTTGTCAAATTATTTAATCTTTTTGGGATTGAAATTAATCAATTGTAAAATAAAAATATTAAAACCCTCTGGTATATAGAATTCTTTCTAGTTCCTAATGTGTTTAGTGCTTTCAAACTAATAATGATCCCATTTTGGAATTTCCTTGGCAATGATGATGAAGTGATTTGTCATTTCCTGTCTCAGTTTTTGCTGTTGCTGTTTTTGGTGATGAGGAATTGAGGGAAACAGGGTTGTGACTTTCCCAGGCTCACACAGTTAGTACACGTCCAAGGTCAAATTTGAACACATAAATAGGAGTCTTCCTAATTCCAAGACTGGTGCTCTATCCATTGTACCATGCAGCTGTCATTCCAGACTCTAGGCTTCTATAATTTTTAGAGCCATATTGTATTGCCCCTAGTCAATCTAAGTTGCAAGTTTTTTTGGAGAGCGATTTTGGGTTTAGGTGTGAGTGTTGTTCCCTTTTGTGCTTATATAGTTTGCTTACAATCATATGTAAAGGTATCACTGCTTGCTGTGTGCTTTTTGGGTTGGATGAAATTAAACAGGTTTAAATCCAACTCATTGAACAGATGTTCTCTACCACTAATCTATAAGCATAATGTAAATCAGTGACTTCAAGTAATGAAAATAATTCAAATCTATTGTTGTTGCAATTATCCAAATATTTTAAACAAAAAATTTCCCTTACATTATGTATATATATATGTGAATATATTATAATATTCCCTTATATTATATTTGCAAACTCTATTTCTATAAGGATCAGATAACTATTTCACCCATGAAACTGTTGTTTGTAAGGGGAATTAGCAAAGATAATATAGATTGATTAAGACAAATCCTTCTTGCTAGTGAAAGGAATACCTCAGAGCATTTGCCCAGTCATTAGTGGGACAGTAACATGATTTTTCCTTGCAAAAGGGATAATAGGCATATTAATATCTTCAAGTTTTATATTTATATATATATATAGTAGGCATATTAATATCTTCATTTTATATTTATATATAATACTTATATAATATTTATATATATATAATACTTTATTTTTTCCCAATTACATGCATATTAATGTTAATGTTCAATCATTTTCCACTGAAATAATTTTGTATCTACTTGTGTACATATTATGTCCTCTTCAGTATAATCAAAGAACTTAATCAAGTGATATAATATATACATACATATATATGTGTATAGTGTGTAAATATTTTTGCAAACCTTAAAATGATATATAAATAAATGCTATTATTACTGCAAGCAAGGACTTTACATTTTCCTCTGTGTATCTGAAATGACTATTAATGCTTTACAATGAAATATGTAGTTAAATACTTTTGCAACTAAAAAAGCAAGTTTCTTAAAGCATCTCAATGTCAAATAGTCAAAGACTATTTGAAACCTCCCAAAGTGTAGCTCACCATATCAAAAATTCTAGAGAAATACAAAATAAATAGAAGACATTTGATAATATAGAAAGCATAATGCCTAGACCAGCTATGGGCTTATTATCAAATTTACCAATATAAAAACTAAAGCCTGTCTTGATATAGAGCTAATTTTAATTATGAAATTTAGAGTAATAAGTGTTTGTTATAAAACATAGGAGAATAGTGAGAAACACAAACACAAAAGGATAGTCTGAGGAAAGATGAGATCATATTACTTCCTCTGAGATGATATAATCATCAATTATAAATGATGGTGAACAGAGCATGGAAGCCTGCAGAAAATGATATCGTGGATTGCAGAGGTTAAAACTTAGGGAAGTCAGAGAAAAAAAGTAGCAAGTCAATATGAATAATGTGATAGTGAGTTGCCATGAATTAACTGGCTATGTTTTATGTTTGAGAAACTGAAGATACAATGAGGGAGAGGTTTAATTATACTGTATTATATTCAGTAACTTAGCTAGATACATTCTAAGAGTAAGATAAAAAGTAATAGAATTTACATACCAATTTAAGCTTTGTTTCTCATATCCTTACAACTCAGAGGGTATGCACAGTTTGATAGCCCTTTGGGCATAGTTCCATATAGCTCTCCAGAATAGTTGGATCAGTTCACAACTACACTAACAATGTATTAGTGCCCCAGTTTTCCTATATCCCCTCCAAAATTCATGCTTATCTTTTCCTGAAATCTCATTCAATCTGACAGGTTTGTAGCTGTACCTCAAAGTTGTCTTAATTTGCAATTTTCTGATCATTAGTGATTTAGAGCATTTTTTCATATGACTAAAATGGTTTTAATTTCTTCATCTGAAAATTGTATGTTCATATACTTTGACCATTTATCAATTGGCAAATGACTTGAATTCATAGAAATCTGAGCCAATTCTCTACATATTTTAGAGATGAGGTCTTTATCAGAATTTTTGGATATAAAATTTTCTGAGTTTTTCTTAGTTTCTCTTCCAATCTTTTCTGCATTGTTTTGTTTGTACAAAAACTTTTTAACAATAACAATCAAAATTATCCATTTTGCATTTTATAACATACTCTAGTCTTCTTGCCACAAATTCCTTCCTTCTCTATAGATCTGAGAGGTAAACTTTCCTTGGTTCTTCTAATTTGTTTATAGTATCACTTTTAATGTCTAAATTATGAATGCATCTTGACCTTATCTTGGTATGGGGTAATAGTATTATTCTTATTATATTTTACAGATGTGGAAACTGAGACAGTAAATATGGAAGTTTTTCAAGGTCATAGAATATACATCTTAGGATGGATCTGAATTCAATTCCTCTTGACTCTGATTCCAGTAATTCACATACTATTTGACCTAACTAATGATTATACCATATTGTGATTTATTTCTACAAAATTCATTTGGTTTACCTTGGTTGTAATATATCTGGGTCAGATTTTGTTCGGTCAAGTGAATTTTAATGTCTTTTTCACTTCAAATTCTTATTGTTATTAGTTTATTTGTATCCTTATAATTCTACATTTCCTATCATTGAATTGTCTATTAAGAACTTCTAAGTAAAGTCAAAAAAAGGGGTGGTAGGGAAATGGAGCAGTATGTTCGAGGAAAAGCTAACAGGCTAGATTGATGGATTAGATAATTATTTCCTAACAGAGATCACAAAGTGTCTAATATTTGGGATCAGGTGATTAGCTATGAGAGACTCTTAGCTCTTCTCAGCAATACAGTAAACCAAGGCAATTCCAATAGACTGTATGAAAAATGCAATCCACATCCAGAGGGAGAACTGTGGAGACTAAATGTGGATCAAAGCATCTATTTTCACATTTGTTGTTGTTATTTTTATTTTCTTGTGGTTTTCACCTTTTGTTCTGATTTTTCTTTCTCAATGTAATTCATATGGAAAATGTTAAAAATTGATTGATTATGCATATACATATAATAAATGTACAATATATTGATCATACATAGATACACATAATTACACAAATTATATTAGTTTGCATGCTAACAACTTTAGAGGGGGAGAAAAGTAAGGGAAGGAAGGAGATAAAAAATGGAACTCAAAATCTTATGAATATGAATGTTGAAAACCATCTTTATTAGATCTCATTTGTAAAATATATAGGGAATTCACCCAAATTTATAGAAATTCAAGTCATTTCAGATGAAGAAATTAAAACCATTTCTAATCATATGAAAAGGTATTTTAAAACACTATTTGATCAGAAAAATGCAAATTAAGACAACTCTGAGATACCACTACACACCTCTCAGATTGACTAAAATGACAGGAAAGATGATGACAAATGTTGGAGGGGATGTGGGAAAACTGGGACAGTAATACATTGTTGGTGGAACTGTGAACGGATCCAGCCTTTCTGGAAAGCAATTTGGAACTATGCTCAAAATGTTATCTAACTCTGCATACCCTTTAATCCAGCAGTGTTTCTATTGGGCTTATATCCCAAAGAGATTTTAAAGGAAGGAAAAGGACCCACATGTGGAAAAATGTTTGTGCAACTCTTTTCATAGTGGCAAAAAAACTGGATGCCCATCAGTTGGAGAATGGCTGACTAAATTATGGTATATGAATGTTATGGAATATTATTGTTCTATAAGAAATGATCAGTAGGATTATTTTAGAGGATCCTGGAAAGACTTACATGAACTGATGCTAAGTGAAATGAGCAGAACCAGGAGATCATTATACATGGCAATAACAAGATATACTATGATTAATTCTGATGCATGTGACTTTTTCCAGTAATGAGATGTTTCAGATCAGTTCCAATAATCTTGTGATGAAGAAAGCCATCTATACTCAGAGAGGAGACAGTGAGAACTGAGTGTGGGCCACAACATAGCAATTTCACTCTTTTTGTTGTTGTTTGCTTGCTTTTTGTTTTCTTACTCATTTTCTTTACTTTTTGATGTGATTTTTCTTGTACAGCAAGATAATTGTATAAATGTTTACACATATTGGATTTAATATATATATAACATATATTGGATTGTTTGCCATCTAGGGAAGGGGATGGTGGGAAAGACAGAAAAATCTGAAACACAAGTCTATGCAAGGGTCAATGTTGAAAAATTATTCATGAATATGTTTTGAAAATTAAAGCTTTGAATTAAAAATAAAATAATAAAATAAACTAGCTCCTCAGCAAAAAAAAAAGAAAAAATAACTCATATGATATTGATATAAAAAGTTATCAACAGCCGAAGTTAGATCAACTTTCCAGGTTTATCTATAGTTTAGAAAGTTTCTTAATTTTTTTTGAAACTTAGGTATAGAAATATCCTCCCAGTATTATATAGCCTCTTGACTTAACAACAGAACAAGTAGCTGGATGATCAAATCAAGGGCTACTTCTGGTAGTATAAATATATACATATTTAGAAAAAAACATTACATATAAACATGTATATGTACACATATTACTGTATGTATTATGTATATAATGTACAAAATATTAATCATTCAATACTGTTTGTAATATTACAAGTTAAAAACTTTAAGGTTATGATTTTTTCATCTTACGTAGCATCAACAACCTTGGGTTAATGTTTTTTTTTCTAATTCAGTGCACATTCCTTTTGAATAAACTTAGCTAATTCATCAAAAAAAACTTTATTATGATCAGAAAAATAATATACCATTAAATAATCATTAGAAATAATAATAGCAAGGGATAGAAAAAAATAATTAAGCTTATGGAGGAACTTCTGCTTTCTAGTCCTTTATCCTAATAATGCCAGATAGATGATAAATTTTGACTTATTTTGTTGATAATATCATTATTATGAAGAAAAGAGGTATGAACATAGGAATTCATCTACAACTGATATTTTTATAAGGATGTATCCAAAAAATTTGATGAATGAGGACAGACAATTGAAGATAGTACAAAAGAGCAGGAAGGAATGTTTTGTAAAGAATAATGCAGCAAAATAAATCAACAGCATCAACTGATCTTTCCAAGAATTGCTAAAAGCAATAGAGGAAATAAGTAATACAATGGACAGACTACTAGTACTGGAGTCAGTAAGACTTGTGCTCAAATACAACCTTGGACATAGCTATATGACCCCAAGCAAGATGCTGAACTTATTTTTTTTGTTTGTACCATCATCTGTAAATGGGGGATAACAATAGTAACTACCACCAAGATTTGTTGTTGAAATCCAATGAGATAATAATTGTAAAGCATTTATCACATGCCTGTCACATACTAACTACTGTATTGGGATTAGCTATTATTATTAAACAAAACAAAGTTTTTAGTTATTTTTGGAGCAAAAAGAAGAAAAGAAAAGGAGGACACTTTTATGTGAATGGGGAGTTACAATCAGAGAAACAAAGTAAAATTATTTAACTTGATTTTTTTCTTTAAAAAAATTACCTTTTGAAGTTTAAAAATATATTTAAAAGGTAGATGATCCTGAAAAAAATTACCTTTCAAATAAGAAGCAAAGAACAAAAATGCTTAAAATAAAATTGGAAACTTTGAAAGGGAAAAAATAATTGGTGAAGAATTCCCAAGATTATTTCAGATCACCTTCTCAGGAAAATATGTATTTCACATTACTACAAAATTAAAAATTTAAAAACAAAAAATACAAATTGTTTTCTGATCTTGAGGAATCATGAAAAACAAAAGTGTAGCTAAATTCAAAATCCTAAAATGTTATCATAATTTTCAAAATAGAGAAGATAGTTACTTCAAGATCAAGGCCAGTTGATTTTACTTCAATTCCTTGTAATTTTTGGAATATATTATCAAATGATGTTTTCTGATTTCTTTGAAAAGAAGATGATCAATTAGAGTCAGTGCACATTAACAAGTCATGCCAGACTAATTTCATTTGCTTTTTTTTTGGCCAGATTATTAGCTAACAGGTCAGAGGGGACTGTTGAGGCTGTAGTATATCTGGATTTCAGGATAGTATTTGACCAATACTTCTACTACATATATGCAGAAAAAATGGAAAAGTGCCCATAGTTTAATTATATAGTTGAATGGGTTCAGAACTGGTAGACTGACCAAGCAGTAACTAATCCAGAAGAAAGACTCTGGAGGAGGGGGGTGACATGTTTTTCATTATTCCTGTTCTATTCAATATTTTTTTATCAATGATTTGATTAGCTTCATAAAGTACCAAATTTATAAATGTTCCAAAGTTAGAAGTGATAGATAACAAATCATTTGGTAGAAACCAAATTTATATATATATATATATATATATACATATATGTATATGTATATATGTCCATGTGAAAAAAAAATAATGGTAATTATTGGATTGTAAGATCAATGGTATTGGTGTAATAGCATTAAATGCTAATGTAAACTTTATATACATTAATAGAAACATAATCAATGGGAGAATATTTAGCCCTGCTATTCTCTGATCTGTTCAGATCCCATTTAGAGTATTATGTTCAATTCTTGGGATGACATTTGAAAAGGAGTTATTAATAATAAGCTAGAGTATTTGCAGAGGACAACCAATCATGTTTAGGGATCTGTAACCATCTTATACAAAGATAAATGGAGATATATGAGGATGATTAACTTAGAGAAAATAAGAGTAAGGGATGATACAATAGCTGTTTTCAAATATTTTAAGATTGGTCATTTGGAAGAAAGATTCGATCTTCTCTGATCGAGAAAACATAACTAAATTCAACAAGTAGAAATTAAATGGAGTTGGATTTCAATTCATTATAAATAAGACATGTTTAATAACTGGACAGATCCCAAAATTGAATATACCTGCTTTGAGGAATATGTCAGTGGGAAGTGCCTCTGTATTGAACATTCTCAAGCAGAACTTTGAAACTATTTTTGGGGGTAGAAGTAGACAGAGCATGGCATAGATAAAAGGATATAGTTTCTCATCTTGACTCTGCCATTTATCACCTATGTAACCTTGGCCATATCATTCCATCCTCCAAAGAGTTTTGACTTAATAAGCTCTGGGACTTCTTATCAGTCCGAGTAAGGATTCAAGTTGCCTAATTTTCTAATTATCTTATATATTTCAATTACTCTAGATTCTGCAATTTACTTTTATGTTAAAGTGAAGCACTGGCTAACTTCTACTTTTTTCTGGTCAGAGGAAAGAGAAATGTTTCACAATAATTTGTAGATATATGTACGACAGGAAAAGAGGCATAGTAAGGAAACAGACACTAGGTGATTTATAGATACATATAATAGACACTTGATAGAAGGATTTTTAATTAAAATATAAATTTAGGGGAAAATGGTCTTTCTGACCACTGACCAGAAATGTGGCATTCTGAAAGCTATAATCCTCACAAAGTTTTAACTGAATGGAATATATAGAAACTATATATGAGTTATAGACCAAAATAAAGAACTAGAAAGATCATTTTACCTCTTTTACAAACCCTTTCCTTTTTTCTTCACTAGCCATTGAGCTCCTTATTTCTTATTTCACATAGTTTATGCTCCAAATATATGTCATGTATTATGTTGTATTTTAGTTATTTTAAACACTAAACTGCAAGCCTTAAAGGGAGGATTTTAATTTTACCTAAGTAATGAATTTCCCTCCCTTATACCACCCACAAACCAAACAACTTGTACAACATTTTGAACACAGAAGGAGCTTAATAAATATTGATTTGAATGTATAGGTGATTGAAGATTTGAATAAAGCAGTAGCTTCCTACTCACTATCACAGAAAATAAAAGGTTATGCTGAACTTCCCACTAATAAGTTCCAGCTAGATGAAGATGCTCTCTAATTGACACATGTAAGTTTATAAGAGATAAATAATTCTTCATTGGTAGGACACATAGGCCCGTGTATTTATGCACAGCCAGGGCTAGACCACTGTTGCTAAGAATCCTGTCAGATTAAATCAACCTGAAAATATATAATTGTGACATCTTGTTCTCATTGGTACAGTGCGTGCCATTGTAATCATTATCTCAAAACTCTTTCACTCTGAGAAGCATCTGTGTTTAATTATATTCTTTTATGAGACCTCATTTGTAGGCATCATCCCTTTTCAGAATGGGCTTTGCTAAAGAAAACTGGGTCATTATTTTCAAGACTGTCCCTAGCAATCCTAAACATTAAGCCTCTGTGCAATGTCTTTTTAAATAGGTCATCATGTTGAACCACAATACCATGTTCTTGCTTTAAATTCCTGAGTGATCATCTGACAAATGAACTGATTTACCCATTCATTCAGGCATGTGTTCCACTCATCAAGGCCCCAGGGATGAAAGGAAAGTAGTAGAGTAGATAGCTGGCTCTAAGAACCCAACCTTAGCAGATGTATCACATTCATCTGCAGAATCAATAATCAGTTATGTGCCTTATGTCAAGATTTCTATCATCACCTTCACCACTTAGATTCAAAGAAGCAAGGACAATGGATAATCAGGATAATTTCTATAACAACATTGGAAGAAAGGAACATTCACTTTGCGTGTTTCTCTGAGCCGAGTTAGTAATGTTCAGCATCTGTCCCTTTCTTTCTCTTCATCCATGTACCATTATAAATTAGGTCTTCCTCACCTCTTGCCAGGAATATAGTACTGGCTTCCTAACTGACTTTCACATTTCAAACTCTCTCTTTTCCAAACCATCCTTTACACAATGATCACGATATATCTAAAAGATAGGCCTGTCCATATCTCTCTCCTATCCAATTAATTTCAAGATCTATTACCTATAGAATCAAATATAAACTCAGCTATTTAAATTACCTTGAGATGTGGCCTAACTTATATTTCTAGTCATTATATATTATTCCCTTTTTTGTAATCTATGTTCCAGGTAAAGTGGCATTCTTTCAGTTTCTCACACAAGAAATTTTATCTCTAATTTCCATACCTTTCAACTGCTTAGAATTCACTCCCTACTCACTTCTGCCTCTTAGAAACTTTTATTTTCTTCAAAATTAAAACTTATTACTACTTTCTACTTGAAAATTTTCCTGCTTCCCTGTAGCAACTAGTTCCTTCACCTTCAAAATTACCTCATATTTATTTTGTATATACTTACATAACATTTTAAGTCAGTTAATAAACTTTTATTAACCAATTTACTCTGTGCCAGGGACAATGCAAAACTAGGGATACAAAGAAAGGCAAAAGACAGTTTTTATAATCAACATGTAAGATGACATGTAATAGGAAGTTAAACAAAAAAAGAAAAAAGAAAGGGGATGAGGAGAAAGGAAAGGGAGGATGATGAAGTTCAGAGTAATGCAACTGGGTGGGAAATTAAGAAGCTAGTCTGAATACACTCCTTAAATGGAAGTTGTGATAGAAACTCTTCACTTTCTATTCAGAGAAAAGGTACCAGGGGAAAAGGTTACAAATGGTGTATGATTTAGAGAATGGACTATTTCATTCTTTGCCTTTGTATCCTCAGCCTTGATGACAATGACAAAGAACATAGTATATTATACTCAGAGCAATTAAGTGAAACACTGAATAGAATTCAGTGTCCTGAACTAAGACCTGAGTTCAAATTTGACCTCAGACATTTAAAACTGTGAGACTCCTGGAAAGTTACTTAACCATGTTTGCCTTAATTTCCTCATCCACAAAATGAGATGAATAATGAAATGGCAAGTCACTTCAGTATTTTTTCCCAAGAAAACCTCAATTGGAGTCATAAAATTACAACATAACTGAAATGGCAACAACAACAATAAATATTTCCTGATTTATTCAGCAGACTATATTAGCATGAACATCATGGGATATTTGTTGCTCATGACTTTAGTTGACAGAAATACTCAACTGATCTGGTACTTTCTTTGAATCACAATTCTGAAAACATTTTCATGTCTAGAATGATGCTGCCATGTGTTACTTAAAATCTTAGAAATTAGAATCAAAAGTTACAGTGTTTTTAACTCTGCCTCCATAAATATATTAGAACCTAACATTATATACTCTATGTAATTCACACAACTGCCAATAAAAATAGACTACCTAAAATGTTCAGGGATATCTTTCTTTGGGTAACTGATCATTGATTCAAATATTTGTTCAACTAAAATAAGATTTCTAATCCTAGAAGACTCCAAGACATACTGTGTACAATTCTACCAGGAAAACATGTACCTAACACAAATTAGTAAATATTTCTAATATACAAATAGGGAGAAGAAATCAACTTATATTTGAGAAGGTTTTCCATATGCTCATCGAGAAACTTTTTGCTTGCTTGTGGAAAAACTTATTTTTGATACCATTAACATGATAGTTGTTTCTATCTTACTTTTTTAGTCCATATCAAATGCCAACATCTTGATGAAATCTTCTCTGATTCAGTAACTAGCAATGCTCCAATATATTCTGGTACTTTTTAACTATTTTATGGAATATCAGTTCCTTGAGAATGGGGGCTACCTTGTTCTTTATATATGTATTTCAAAACTTTAGCAGAGTGTCTGCTACAAAATAAGTGTGGTTCATTTTTCTTCATTCATTCATTTATGGAAAGTGACTGAGACTCTTTCATTCAACATTTAAGGGTTTTAAAACTATGAGGAGCTAAAGAGGGAAAGCTATACAGATATCTATAAGCTATAAATAGTTTATCAATGGCCTCACCAAGCCACAAATCCCTCCTTGCCCTTCACCTATGGAAATAAAAGACTGAGTAAGTAGCAGAAGAAACTTAAGCAGATGAAGTAAAATGGCTACCAATTTGCCCACCATTGGATAAGGAGCTTTAATTACCAGTGATTAGTCCAAAAGTTGCATGTTCTTGCCTTGGATCTGTGAAATAAAAGAAATGGAAATAGGAGAAGAAAGTATATTTGCTGCTTGAGCTCAGAGAGTGTCATGAAGGGAGAGAAGAGATTATCACTGAGAAACTTTAAGGTGGGACAGAGTAAATCATCTTCAGGAAAGCCTTTAATCACAATTCTTACAGTTTGATTATGGGAAATTAATTTAATAGGACTAATTATGTGAAACCTGAAGACTGCTATAATTCAACTGACATAGAATGTATGAATATCTTTGATTTTTTCCTCCCGCTAACAAAAGTTGAGTGGATAAACTGGCCAATGTGCTTCTACATGTGGCAATCACTACCTGGCTAAGTAATTTTTCTCCCGATTTCTGAGCAGGGACCCAAGCAATTTAGCCAATGAAATCAATGATGAAAATGAGTCTACTCAAGCAATGGAGTGGAGAGTCAGGTTTTATAATTTCCAAAGTTCCTTCCACTTGTAAAAGCTTTGACTTCTTTGAAGAGGAGAAATCTGAGATCCTTTAAATCATCCCAATTTCCTTTGTGACATGAATTGCTCTGTCACAAAGTTTATATATTATTTGTGTATCTATTTTTTTCTCTTTTACTATATTTTTAGCTTAGTTAATTTAAAAACCAGATTTTTTATATCTTAGTGCATGTTTTCCATTATAGTAGGTCCTTAATATTTGATTGGTTATTATTTTAATTATAAAAATAATAGTTTATGTTGATTTAAGACTTTACAGTTTATAAGACTCATTGGTAAGTCATTTACACTCTTGACATTGGCCCCAAAGAATCTATGGATTAACAATTACTGATTTTTGCAAAAAAATAATTCTGTGAAATAGGTAGGGCAGTATTAGTATTACAATTTTATTAATGAAAAAATTGAAACTTTTAGAAGTTATGACTTAACAATATCCATTCAATTAGCAAATATTAAAGGCAAGTTTTGAATATAGTTTTCTTATCAAATTTAGCCCTCTTTCTACTCATGGATACATTAGCTCACTACCTTCTTCTCTGTTTCATGCAAGCTGGTCATACTTACAATGTCTACACATACAAATAAGTTTGAAAAATGAGAGAATGGAATTAGATTTCAGAGACAAAAAGATACAATTGATCATTAGCTTTATTTCCCTGGATCCAAAAATAGGTTATTGGGGTCAAAGTGCATTTTTAAAAATTGTAGATAAAATCACAAATGTGGGTTAACTATTGTTCCAGACACATGACTGAAAGTATGAGTATGTGTCTGAAACTGACTAGATAAGCATATACGTAGATGCACCTGAGAATATAAGCTGGAAGGCAAGGACAGAGACCCATAAGTTTTACTATGTTTCTATAAAATGGGCTTTGGCAAATTAGAACTTACCCAACACAAAATGAAATAATGTAGGCAAGTATAGATAGGAAGATTAAAGAATAAATAAATTTTATTTTTATTTAAATAAATAAAATTAAAAATAAAAATAAATTAAAAATTATGACCTTTATCAAGTCTCTTTCTTTTAGGAGGCCTTGAGTTCATCCAAAGGTCCATCATCTAGGCCTCTAGATATATATATATATATATATATCATTAATTGTGATTTGCTAATAAGTCACCTCTGTTGAGTGAAAAAGGGCACAGTATGCCGAATGACAGCTTGATTTGCTGAGCTATGATATCATTAATTATATTCACTTTGTGAGTATTGTGTGAGTACCATGAGTGTTCCCATACTTCAGCTGACACCTTTTTGCAAAATCCAAACTGAAAAAAGATTTTTCTTGGGGCTAGCATAAGTGGGGCTATTGTGATTACAGGAGGTTGGAACTGATCAAAAAACCTCTCCTTTCTCTCTTCCTTCACAATTTTGCTGGCACATTTTTTGGTCATGATTTTCTGCACAAAAGAACTAATCCATAGTCAGTGAAGTCCTAAACAAATGCTGATATTGAGATATTCCGTCATTAGAGTGCTAACTCTTTAGAATAATATTATAATCTACTTTATCATTTTTACTTTTCCTATATGAATTTATTTTCTGATATCATAGTATTATTTCTTTTTTATATATGGAAAAAATTAAAGCCCACATAAGGAGAATAGTTTATTTAGATGGATAACCTATCAAATAAATAATTCAGAGTCCTCTCATTTCCAAACCATTGTTTCTTCATACTTTGCTTTTACAATGTCAAAACATGTCATAAAGGTTTTCAATTAAATTGTGTTTTGAAAGCTTAAATTTTATAGCATTTTGTGCATTCATATGTATCAATGTATATAGCTATTAAACTTACTCTTTTATATTTTAATTCTTAAAGAAACCTCTTAAAATAATAATGGCCACACGGCTAAAATGCCAGTCTTAATTTTAGATATCATAGAATAATTTTTGTAAAGTCCACATAAGGAGCATCCTTTGAAATATGGAAGGTACCTTCAAGTACAACTATCTTGGGAACAAAATAGGGTTCATCAGCATCTCTTGGCAAAAAAGAAGTGGAATTGGTATATTTATCTCACTAAACACTATACTGTTTGAGATCCTGAATTGTTCTACTATTATTTTTGACATCAATTCGGCCTGGAGTCAAACTCTTAATAGCTGCGTGATCCAAGCAAAATGATTTAATTTTTCATCACCTTAGTTTCCTCATCTGTAAAATAAGGCTAATTTACAGAAGGTTGCTGTGAATATAAAATTAGATAACATGTAAAATGCTTAGGAAACCTTAAATAATTATGTAAATGCTATTAGAAATGTGGTACTTCTTACTAAACTAGCCCACTGTTCTCCAGGGCACACAAATATTAAAGTTTTTGAAATAATTTCATAATTCACATTGTTGTTATATTGTTGTGTCAAATTACAAGTGAATATATCATTCAGATTTGATTTAAAAGGTCAAGAATAAATTACAATTTCTCTCTTTTATAATAGTAACTTTAATCTTCTTGCTCCTTAGCTAGATCCTAATATTTGAGTAAGATTTCTTACATTTAATTCTGTATACTTCTATCTTCCACATAGGGATTAAATTATCTTTCCTTCTCCTCTATTCCAAGGAAGAAGAATGTTCTATCTCATTTGTGTTATAGGTCTTTTAGTTTCTGGTAGGAATTGTGATATCTGCAACTATCTGGTTATCATATCAAATTGGTTCCTAGCCTAAGAATCCTGGAGTCTCCTTATCTCCATAGAGCCTATGACATAGTTTGACTTTATAAAAAAGAAAAAAAAAACAAACAAGCCTGGATTTTGTGACTTTCTATCTTGCTTTCTTCTCTTTAGGATATTCTTAATCTTTGCTGACAAGTTCAATCCCTTGGAGGAACTTGCCATCTTGAATATTTTCCCATAATTCTGTGTTTTCTTGGCCAATCCTTCTCTTTATTAGTTTCTATAGTGACTATACTGGTACCTTTCATTTTTAGCATATGTCCTTTGTCCTCTCTAAGAATAACTTCATGTTTAAGCATTACTCACCAGGCCAACCATCTATCTGGCCCAGCTAAATTCTCTTCTTTCAACAGACTGGATTATCTACCTTTGCAAAAAATTCTATCCCACGATTTATAATACATATTTACACATGAATATAATTCAAACTAATTTGTTATATTTAAAAATAAAAGTTATAAATAACAATAATAGCACTTATATAATATTTTTAAGTTTGCTGAACACTTTATCCATTGTATCTCAATTTATCATTACATCAACCCTGGAAGGTAAGTGCTCTTATTATTACCATTTAGCAGAGGAGGAAAATGAAGTACACAGGGGTTAAGTGACTTGCCCAAGATCATATGATTAAGAGTCTAAGAAGGTTTTAAATTAAAGTATTCCTGGCTGAGGTACCAACACTCTGTCCATTAAACCAAATAACTGCCTAAAAATTTAAAATTTCTAATACTTCATAATTACATTTTGCCACAGATACTTCCAAGTCTAGGTGGATGCTTCTAAAGTCATAGCAACATTTTAGAGAGAGGTTACTTTATTATAATCTCGGTTATATAATCAATCAACAAACTGTACTAAGCAACTGCTATATGCTGAGCAATATTTAGTACATATGGAGAAAGAAAAATGAAGGAACAAAGCATTTCTAAGCACTTAACATTTCTAAAGCACTGTGGGTATACAAATAGAAAAAGCAAATCAATCTATATTCTTAAGGAACTCATATTACAATAGGGGTGAAGCAGCCATATATGAAAGATTTCAGCTGCCAGTCAAAAGCAAATATCCCATGGTCCTTAGGATGCAATGAAAAAAAAAAGGAGTAATTCTTTTTCTCTGATATTATTTGCACAGATAAAATCACGTCAAATTCTGCTAGTAAGCCATTTAATAGCACCAAAAACTTTGATGTCAAGAATTCTTTTTCCTGGGTCATTAATACTATTATACTTATTATAGTGCTTACAGAAGCAGTTGCCATGATGCTTTCTTATGGGGATTTCTTTCTAGGAATGATGGCTATTTGGCGGGAAAAAATTATTGTTTTTAAGGTCTCTGGGTTCCAGGTCCTGAACTGTGTATTTCAGTGCTGGAAGGGAGATGGTGGTCAAGGTGCTAATACCTGACCTGAATGGCACATGCTGTCACCTGTATCTCTCCTACGGTGCCTTACTACTTCAATTAGGCTAGCTTACATTTCTTGTGGCTGGTGATTGTTTGACAGTTGGAGGACACATTTGGTTCCTTCTTCACTGGAATTGTCTGCCTGAGTTAATCCTAAAGTAGGTCTACTCTGGGAAATATTGCCATATCTTACAAAAGAAAAATCATACTCGACGTTTCAGAAACTTTTAAATTTAATTTTAGTAATAAATCATTAAGATGTTATTGTTATTATTATCTATTCAAGACAGATGATCAATACAACTATTAGTGGCATAGATAAAACCTACAATTGAAGTAAAAGGTGAAAAAATCATTGTAGTCCAGACTGTTCAATAAATTTTATGGAATAAATAGAACTTGATATATAATATTTATTTAGGCAGAGATGGAGAAAAAAGGCTCATAGGAAAGGAGTAAAAATTTAGAAGTGATATGTAGAATCCATGTTTGAATAACAATATAAAAATCTATCTGAAATGGAAGATCTATATATAGAATTAGTGATACTGAAGAGTCAAATTTAAATACCACAAGATTAAGGGGCTTTGGATGACAGACTAAGGCAGTCTTATTTTTTTGGAGGTTAAGTACTCTTTTAGAAATCTGGTAAAATGAATGAATCCCTTCTCATATTGTTTTTAAAAGTTAAATAAAATATAGGAAAAAACGATTATCTTCCAATGTCAAAATTTTTAAAAAATAACAAATTCACAGATCTCACATAAGAGATCCTAGGCTAAGGACAGGATGCTGGTAAATGTTTGACAATAGCTTTCTAGGGGAAAAAAAGATGCAGAATATGCTTTTGAGTTTAACCTGTATTATTAGCGTTTTCTCTAATTCTATATAGGCATTCAACAAAACATCAAATTAAATACTAATTTTTAGCATTTGGGAATTTCCAAAGTGCAAAGATTCACACTGAAAATTTAATACTTGGCAGTTCAAGCTTAGTCTAGTACAACCAGCATAAATAGTTGGGGCTTTCTATATGGTGAGCTATTTAAGGTTTTTGAACAGGGAAGAGGCATGATGAGACTGATATTTGAGGAAAAAGAATTTGCAGACTGATATGAAGATGGAGGAAATGATACAAAAATGAAAGAATTACTAGTACTTGGTAA
This sequence comes from Myrmecobius fasciatus, assembly GCA_023553655.1. Taxonomy (NCBI): domain Eukaryota; kingdom Metazoa; phylum Chordata; class Mammalia; order Dasyuromorphia; family Myrmecobiidae; genus Myrmecobius; species Myrmecobius fasciatus. The sequence goes on from JAJPUD010003192.1 coordinate 102,772, forward strand.
TGTATTGAATATGAAAGAGAAAAGAAAAAGAAGAGTCAACAGTAGCCCAAAGGTGAAATCTTTAAACCTAGGAATCACAATATAACTATATCGATATTGATATTGATATAGATATGTGTGCATTTTTAAATAGTATTTTATTTTTCCAAATATATGCAAAGATAGCTTTTAACATTTACCTCTGCAAAACCTTGTGTCCAAATTTTTCTCCCTCTCTGCCTCCATCCCTCCTCCCCCAGACAGCAAGCAATCTGATACAGGATAAATATGTACAATTCTTCTAAACATATTTGCATATTTGTCATGTTATATAAGAAAAATCTAAATCAGCATATATTTTGAGAGAAATAAGAACTTGGATAGGAAAAATGAATCTTTTTAATAACTTGGTTTTCTTTGGAATTTTGTTTATTTTATCTTACAAATTTAAAAAACCATTCTGACAAGAGGTCCATAGGTTCCACCTGGACTGCCAAAGTGAACCATGACACAAAAACTAGTTCAGAATCAGTGCTTTAAAGTTTCTTTCCCATGGCAATTGGATGTATCATGATTTCACTGATTCAAATAAGAAAGCTTCAGGATGGAAAGATGAGCTTGGTTTTAGACACGCTCAATTGGACTTGGTGGTGGTTTATTTCATCACTTGAAATTTGTCCTTAATTACTAAAATTATAAGTTTTGTATTACATGTGTTTATATGAGGAGATATCATGGAAAAAGAACTAGAGTTAGAGTCAGATAAAGCCTGTTTTGAAATACCACCTCTTATGCTTAAACTCTGGGTCTTTGATTAAGTTGGTTGAATACTAAATACTCTGAGACAGTTAAATGCTGATAGCTATGCATGCAGTACATACCTAATGGAGTTATTGTGAGAATCAAATGTCATATTGCTTATGTGCAACAAAAGATTCATATATTATATGTGTGCATTTGTGTATGTGTGTGTGTGCATGTTCTAATATAGAACTAGAAATAAAGTGATTGCCATCAATTGCTAAACAAATTGTCAAGCATGAATGAAATGGAACATTATTGTGCCATTAAAAATGGTAAATGTGAAGAATTCAGAACAATATGGGAAGAATCACATCAGTTAATGCAAAATGAAATTAATAGAATGATAAAAACAATAAACATAATGACTACAACAATGTAAATTGAAAGGACAACAACAACAACAAGAAAAAATACAATACTATATAATTAAAATGACCAAGCTTGGGACTAATGATGAAATGTGAAATATACTCCCTTCTCTTTGAAGAAATGAGGGAGTATGAACATAAAACATTGCCTATTCTCTCATATTCAGCTGATATCTAGATAGTTTTATTAACTGTTCACTTTTGTCTTTCATTTTCTTCTTTTTTATTAGAGACAGATTACTGAGTAAAAGTCAGAAATGGGATATGCTCAGAAATCATGATGATATAAAAAGCAAATGATATCAAATGATGTTTAACCACACAAACATCATCTTAAAAATGGTCTTGTAGACTTGTAGACCACATTTTACTGATATGCCTTCAACTTAATTAAATTAAATTAAATTGAGCAGATGCTTATTAAATACTAGAATGCTTGAAAAACATTGGACTGGATTTTCTGTAACTGGTTTGATTAATTTGTTTAAAGAAATGTAGATGTGTCTCCGAATTAGTTAATTCCAGATGCTACCAGAACAAAAATGACATAAAAGTTGTAGGAAAATGATTTCTCATCCTATTATATACTAATAGAAACTACTTTAGGTCTCAAGGGAAAGCTTAATTTTTCTTGCCTTCAGAACAAGAAAGCTGAATAGCTTGAAAAAGCTTCATTGTCCCAGTTGTCCTATTGATTACTCTCTGGGATGGGAGATATGAGGTGAAATTCACAGAATTTTAGGTTTTGTTTTTTAAATGAACCTCAGTACTTACCTGAAGTTTATTTCTCACACAATGGCTACTAGACTAGGATTTGAGGATAAAAATGAGTCTACTGTTTTTGCTTACTCTAACCAGACAAGTATCCATTGCCTAGTATTTATACGGCACCTAGATCTAGAGAGATCAAAGGGTTTCTCAAAACAGATGTGAAGTAGGCACTAGGCCAGTTTTATTCTACATGGTTTATAAAATCACAAAAAGATTTAAGCAGCCCACAAGTCAGCAGCAAAGTTAGAAATAGAACACTTCCTATCTTCTAACTTTTAATTTAATACCCATCCTCTTACCCCCCATCACCATTGACATTAGGCCACAGTGTCTTTTCAAAGTATCTTAACCAGTAGCAGATGTGAAAATTGTCCCTTCCAACTAGAAGTAATTCCTTTGAGCAAAGGAGATCTATCTTAGATAGGACTATCCATCATCCTTATCTCAAAATCCTGAATCCAAGATGCAGGTGGCCAGGTAAGTGTCATCCTCAAAAGAAATTGAGCCCTCCAGGCACTGGACACTTCTATCTCTGTCTTAGTTAACCTAGGTGGTAATCTGATGATTAATTATCCCAGGAAGAAAGAAACTGGGAACAAAACCAAAGCTGCATCTGTCAGTTTATCTCTTTTTCTCTTTCTCTTTCTCCCCTCATACCTACACCTATATTATAATCTGAAAATGGTCTTCTGAAATCTCTCCCCCAATCCTTTGATGAGGTGAAGTTTCATCAAACTACATCATGTGACTCTCCAGGAACATAACTGAATGGGTCTGACTCATCGTCTGGGAATTTTAAATAGGCATGGTCTTCCATGAGAGTTAATACTTTAAAACACACATACACACAAACCCAGTCAGTGAAGGGGAAAAAAAAAGAAAGAGAGAGAGAGAGAGAAACTAGAGAGGAAAAAACCCAAGGGAAACTGTTTCTTGGCATAAACACGGGTCAGAAGGCGGCCACTCTATTTTTCACAGTTAATTACCAGGTGGAATTACCTTTGGAGAGAGGGTGGCTGCTCAGTGCTTAGGGAGCAATAGCAGTAAATCTCTAGTTTGTATTACAGAATCAGCCAGTTTGGATTAAGTGGTGAGAGAAACTGCCCTCTGAAATAGTTGACCCTGATTCCCCTTTGAGAGCTGAGTTTTTTCTCAGAATCAAGGGACATGTGTGCCCACTAGTGGTCAGGCAGCCCAGAGTATGTGCAGCTAGCTCCCAAAGGAGTCAAGGTCTTGTTCTAGCTGGTTTTCACCCTAGAAATGCTGCTTCTTCCTAAGTTTGAGTATGAAAGGAGGGCTTTAAGAACCTTTGGCTGGAACTTCAGCTAATGCCCCCAAGAGGAACCTCTTACAAGGTAAGTGGGTGCAGAGGCCAAGTTCTGTCATTGTCAGGAAAAAAAAAATGTTCTTTCTCCTCTCTAAAACTAAGCTTCCTGTTAGTGGCTTGGTATATTATGAAATGAGAAATGAGTTTGTTTCTTAGCTGTTGCTAACTTAGCCTTAAATACTTAGTCAATCAGGGTCCTGGTCTCCTGTCTCTTCTTCATTTTCTTAAAGGCCTTCTGTGACTGGACCACTTCTGAAATCAGAAAACTTATATGAATCTCCCTTTCTTACTGAACAAAGTCTACATTAGTACTTAGCCTTTTATGACAATTTTAACTTCAATTGAAATTGCTCCATAAGGTTAACAAAACACAATGCATATATTTCATTTGAATATCACAACAATCCTACAAAGGAGACTGTCTAGGCTTATTATTCTCAATTGGTAATGAATGAACTGAGGTTCAGATACAATAAACTGCATGTCCATAGTTACTCAGCAAATCAATTTTTTAAATGGTATTTCATTTTTCAAATACATACAAAAACAGTTTTGAACATTCACCTTTGCCAAACCTTGTGTTCCAAATTTTTCTCCCTCTTCTCCCCATCCCTGTGTCTCCAAGACAGCAAGCAATCTGATATGGGTTAAATGTATGCAATTCTTCTAAATATATTTCCATATTTGTCATGCTTAGCAAAAAATATCAGATCAAAAGAAAAAAAAAACATGATAAAAGAAAAAGAAAACAAGCAAACAAACAACAACACAAAAAGATTCTTCATAGTTCTCTCTCTGGATGTGAATGGCACTTTCCATCACAAATTGGAATTGCCTTCTATTACCTCATTGTTGAAAAGAGCCAAGTCTATCTATCACACAGTTGATCACACAATCTTGTTATTGCCGTGAACAATGTTTTCTTGATTCTACTCACTTCACTCAGTATCAGTTCATGTAATTTGCCCAGGCCTTTCTGTAATCATCATGTTGATTGTTTCTTATAGAACAATGATATCCCATTACATTCATATACCATATAACTTATTCAGCCATTGCTCAACTTAGGCATAAACACTCAATTTTTAGTTCTTTACCACTACAAACAGGATTTGGCAAATAAATTTTCAAGATGAGATTCATACACATTGTTCATTTATTTACTTTTTGAATTTTCTTGCCCTAATCTCACTTTCCAGTTTCACTGGCCTATACTACCCTACATGAGGGCTTTATTCTGGCCAATTTGGACCTTTCCAATATGCTTTCAATTTTTTCTGCCTCTACCATTTTTGGTGACATTCTCGTTTTTCACCAAAATTACTTAATAAAACCTTAAGCAGTCTTCAAATCATGGTAAAAATTCTCCTCTCCATTCCATGAAACTATCCCTGACCATCATAGATAGAAGTGAGATTTTCTTCCTTTCTCCTCCCAGAGTGCTTCAATTGCAATGGATAGAGTATTGGACCTAGAGTCAGGAAGACCTGAGTTGAAATTTGACTTCATATACTTGCTGTGTAATCCTTGGTAAGTCACTTAACTGTTAGCTGCCTCAGTTTCCTAAAAGGTAAAATGAATATAATAATAGTACCTACCTCCTAAAGTTGTTGTGAAGATCAAGTAAGACAATAATTGTAAAGTACTTAGCATAGTACATATGTACATAATACATATGCACTTAGCATAGTACATAATAAGATCTTCATACATGTAAAATATTATTATGTTGTTTTAATTATTTGTACATATGCCCCTTCTAGCATAGTAGATTCCTTAAAGATAATTATAAATGAATAACATAGGAAGTACTAAAATATTAAAACATATTATTATTAATTTAGAGGTTAAAATATAACCCAATTCAATTACAATCCAAAGTAATTTCTTATGTGACAATCAGATATTTAATGATGTGTTCAGCTATCTTGTTCCAGAAAGATTCAATACTCAGTAGTCAGAATTTAGATTTCAGCCACCAATAAGCAATAATATTTCTGTGGTTTAAGTTGAAATATGTTTATTTTCCTTGGGATCCAAGATATAGCTTTGTGCTAGAGTACATTTTATACTAGTTTATAACTATATACTTTCTTTCTTCTTTATATACATAAAATATATCTTTTCAAATTCTTAAATGTATGATATCTTAAACTCTATTTTAAAGCCTTACATATTTTAAAAAAGTTTAAACTCACTCAGCCCTAAGGTATAGCTAGATATCATTCCTTCCAATGAGTCAACTATTGGCATTTCCTGTCATTTCTTCTTAAGTTCCTGAAATCACCTTTGAAGAGAAATTTGACTTTTTGTACTCTTCTGGTTAAATTTGTGTCAAAGAGCAATTGAGCATTTTATTCTTACTTCCGGCTTTGAACTGGGCTAGGTCTAAATGTTTTCTCTCTCATAAGGAAAAAAAACCTCTTAGGAGATAGATAAAATTTAGTGCTTATCTCCCCAGGAACTGAAACAATCTCTTCAGTGTAGACTTTTTAAACATGAAAAGTACAAATAACCTCCTTCCTTAGCCTCCCACCACCATCCCTTAGGAAATTACTGTCTTTAGGTTCACTTTAATCATTAAGGAGGTGCTTAAAAATAAATAATTTATTAACCATTTGCAAAATTTCTAGGTCTATTGCTTCTCTCTGGTCAGAAGCTGCCAGTCTGATTTACATTTAAACTGATTTTGCTCCTAGCCATCCCCTCAGACATAAGTGCTTTGCTCGGCCCTTCAGAAAATATTTTGCAACTGAGTTTAATCTTCCATCCAAATGGATCCTGAAAAGTTAATATCAAATTAAATGGGTTTGATGGCATTATCCAAATAGAAATTCAAAATGAACTGACAATAAATTGTATAATCCCTAATACAATTAAAAAAAAAAGTTGTCATCACTAATAGTTCTTCTGGTCTGCTTAAAGTAAATAGAAACTAAGCTTTTCTACTTTCTCACCCAAAAGAAAGTAACCAATGATTTCCTGGGAGAAACACTAAGAAAAGAAAGGTTTAAGGGGTGTGTAGGCTTTTCCAGATCCCTCCTACTTCCTAACTATTAGTGTTTCCTAATTCTCCTTTCTGGTTCTTTTCTTCTTTTTCATGTCACACTTAATAACATTCTCATCTCCCATGAGTTAATTTTATCTCTTTGCAAATCATTCAAAAATAATTTATTCAGCCCCAAACTCTCCAAAACTTCTGTCTCACATTACCAATTGTTGACAGAACATTTTGAAACAAATGGATAGGTGCCTATGAGATCGTAGGCACCTCAAACTTAACTTGTCCAAGAAAAAAAAAAAAAACAAATTTTCTTTCATCTTAATCCTCATATTATTTTTCTGTTTTTGTTTAATATCACTATCCTTGCAATTAGGTGCACAGTAGAGTGCCATGCCTGGAGTCAGGAAGAGTTATCTCCCTGAATTCATAGGTGGCCTCATATGCAAGCTGTGTAACCCTGAATAAATATCTCAATCCAATTTGCCTGTTTCCCTATCTATAAAATGAGTTGGAAAAGGAAATGGCAAACCACTCCAGAATCTGTGTCAAGAAAATCCCAGATGGGAAGAGTTGTACATGACCGAAATGATTGAACAACAATCCTTACAGTAATGCAGGTTTATAAACTTATTGTTATAATAAATTTTTGTCTGTCGCTCAGAAAACATATCCAATCAGGTAACAAAGCTGCCCACTTCTACCTCAGAACCATCTCTCAGATCTATATCTTTATATTTGTGCAGTCAATACCGTATTCCAAGCATTTATCACTTCATATTATGTCTGTAGTGAGAATTTTCTAATTGATGTCTCCACATTCTCTAAATGATATTATTAAAGTATATATCTGACCAGATATCTCCCCTAGTCAATGAACTCTACTAGTTCCCTTCTTCTTCAAGGATCAAATCCAAACTTCTTCCTCTATTTGACCCTTATAGAACCCAACAGATGGATTCTAACTTCTGTCCCAGAATTGTTTATATTGTTCCACTTCTTATACTCTGTTATCTAGTCACACTGACCTTCTTGGTCATATACAACATTCCATCTTTTATCTCAATGTCTTTATACAATCTGTTACAGTCCCTACCTCTGGCTGTTAGAAGCTCAACTATTTTCAAAAACTCAGTTCAAATATCCCTTCCAACATACTTTGTCTGTATTTTGCATATACCTAAATGTATACAGGCTATTTTCCCAGATGGAATGTAAGCTCCCCTTGGAAATAGGTTGTTTTATTTATATGACTGCATCCAAAGCAATGCTTAAAACATTCTGTTGTTGTTCATTCATTTTTCAGTCTTGTTTAATTCTTCAGAACTCAATTTTGGGTTTTCTTGGCAAAGATACTGTAGTGATTTGCCATTTCCTTCTCACTTTTTTTTTTTTTTTCTTTTTTTTCAGTTAAGAAACTGAGACAAACAAAAGCAAACAACTTGCCCAAGATCAGAAAGTTAATAAATGTCTCTGAGTCTGGATTTGAACTCATGTGTTTCTGCCAGATCTAGTGCTATAGCTATTGTGCCACTTAGCTGCCCTCTCTGGCAATAAAGGAATGCTAATTGCTTTTTGGACTTCAGCTGTGACAAGTAATCACTATCAGAAAACCAGAACCACTCCAATCAGGATTCCCCTCTCCCAACCCTTTGCTAGCCTTCTTTTTGAAAGACTTCCCCAAATCATTGCTAACTTTGACCAGGAGAAGGAAGGAGAGAATAGTTTTCCCTTATGGAGGGGTACAGCTCAAAGTGGTACATTGTTCACTTTTAAACTGGTTAGCTAAAAAATTCCCAGGGGGCTAGGAATAATCACATTATTCAATCCTGCTTTTAGTTCAAACAGCAGGACACTACCTTTAGATCTAGAGTTTGAAATGGAATTTGATAAAATGGGCAATAGGATGAATTACAGAGTAATACTGGTTATTAAAAGATGTAGCATGATATTAATTTTCTTTACATGAATAATAAACATGTAATTATACATTAAATATAACTTAAATGATATATGATATGAAATGTTATAATATAACCTAATATAACTATATAACCTAATGTAATATGTGATATAACAAACACTTTATGATAAAAATATATGACAAATCATGACAACATAAGGCAATACAACATAATATAACATCCATACTATATTATAACTTGGTGTGATATGATATAGGACAATATAAATATCTAACAATGTATTAGAACAATATGTGATAATATAATATGAAACATTATACATATACAATACTACTATAATATATCATAATAAATATAATGTAATAGATGTAACATAATCCCATGTGTTATCATTATATCACACAACATAGCAACAAAATATAACACATGATATAAGATAACATAAAATATAATATATAGCATTATATATTATACAAAATGATATAACATAATTAATATGATATAACAGCACAATGTAACATAACAGGTGTATAAATGCATCATATACATATAATTACTGCTAAAGGGGTAGTTATTTAAGTTTCACCCAAGTGTTTAACAAGTTCTCAAAAAAAACAAAAACAAAACTGTGTGTACAGCATCGTTTTAGCTTTAATCTGCATAATTCTTCAACCCCTTCATAAAACTAGACAGCGAACAAAATGATAAAATTAAGTTATGATTTTTAGCATTTGCCAATAACCAAGATATGAATGAATGCTTATATGAAAATTTAACAACCAGCTCTCAAGAACAGAGAACATAGCCTATTACCCCCTAATTTTTATTTGTTTTTGATCACTTCATTTCTTTATTGTGTACCTAGATCTTTCCTTCTATCAGCATGTAAAACTTGTATTACTGATTTAGATAAGTATTTTGTTTATAACTTATATTCTCGTTGCTCAGAGAAGCTTCATATACACTATGTGTGAAATACAGAACTGTATTATCCTATAATGTGTTTACCAAGACTTTTAAGTTGCAGAGCAGATTCTGCTCCATAGCACTATTGGTCTTTTCCTTATTCAGAAATTCATCATATAAAATATTGTTTTACAGAATAACTTTGGGCTACTAAATCATTTTGAGTATTATAAATACCCAAATTAACCAAAAAGGAAAGCACAATCTGCATCTAGAGAAAGAACTGATAAATGGAAGTATATATAAAATAGTTTTACATATACATATACAGATGTATACATATACTCTCAATAGTGTTGTGGGGAAGGGAAGAAGAAAAAAGGGGAAAAAAGAATATTACACAATAATTTTATTATATGCTTAATATCAATAGCATGTTGTACATAATCAATTTGTAGTTTCAAGTACAATCATTGCTTTTCTTTCTATTCTATTATACTATGTTGTGGAAATGCTAGTTTTATTTATTAATTTCAGAATAAAATAAATATTTTTAAAAATTCCCTATATCAATGAAATTCCAAATCCTGTATCAATTTGCACAGCATAAGTATTAACATATATACAGTTTAGAATCATCTATCCTCTTTAATCGGAAATCACTAAAAATTCATAGGCATCAGAAAAAAATAGAGTTTCTTCTTCTACTTATTTTCATACTGTGATAAAGAAAAGGGGATAACTTATTGAAGCATTCACCTTGAGAAAGATCTTCGATTAAATATTCATTTCTACACCCCACAAAATTATGCTACAGCCAATGACAGTAGGAAATAATAGGGATAAATTAAAGTTGTCAGAATAAATATTCACATGGGTAGGTAAAAAGGAAGAAAATTATTTAGACTTCTCCTCTAAGACAGATGACAATGCTAATGCCAAATTATCAGCTCCACAAGTTATCCAATCTAACCAACTCAATTCTTAGATCAACCCCTGTTTCCTGTTTAAGTACCTAAATGTAAATAACTCAATCTTTAATCTCAGGATAGAATATAAACAATTTATTTTTAAAATTATTGTCTAGTCCTTGCTTAGTATCTAAGATTAATGATGGGATACACAAAGTTATCACAGAGTCATTAAAGTTAAAGGAACATTGTGATCTTCCAATTCTATACTATCATTTAAGATACTTTGGGATTTACAGATTAGGATCATGCTTTAAACCCAAATCACTCCGGCTCTCATTGTTTGACCAAAAAGAGGTCCCAGACCAAGACCCATTTTGTTTGAGCCCTGATTATCTTAAAGTGAATAGTAATAGCATTTTTTCTGTTTTGGCCATAAACCCTGAGGGTTCTCCCTTCCCAGATATGTGTGTATGTGTGTGTGTGTGTAAAAATGTTTATGTGTCTGTGTGTGTGTATAATATTACATATGGGTATATATGTGAGT
>JAJPUD010003192.1:113320-146379 GCA_023553655.1 Myrmecobius fasciatus
AAGGAGAGAGAAAGGGAGAGGAGAGAGAAAGGGAGAGAGGGAGAGAGAGAAGAAGAGAGAAAGGGAGAGAAATGGAGGAGTGTGTGTGTGTATGTGTGCATATGTGTGTGCATGGCTAACTTTAACTCCTGATTGGGAATGACCTCAGTCAAACTGATACCTGTTAAATACTTTAGTTTGAAAAAGCCAAGGTCTTTCACCACATCCAAGGCCATCTCCAATCATTCTGATCTATATAACTTGCCACTGGACCCAGATGGCTCTGAAGAAAAAAGTGAGGCTGGTGACTTTGCACAGCCCTTCCTCACTTAAATCTAATTTCCTTGTATATCATGGCTCCCTGAAGTCATAGTCCTCTTTAAGAATGGAGGATAAACAGTAACAATCATGTAACAGATGAGGAAACAGGATCAGAAAATTGAGCTACCTTATTACTAGTGGCAGTTGGGTGAAGCAATGGATAGAGCATGGGCCTGGAGTCATTTTCCTGTGTTCAAATCCATCCTCAGAATTTATTACCTGTGTGAACCCGGGAAAGTCACTACACCCTGTTTGCTTCCATTTTCTCATCTATAAAATGAACTAGACAAGGAAATGACAAACCACCTCAATATCTTTACTAACAAAATCCCAAGCTGGGTCATGAAGAATCAATCATATGTGACTGAAAAAATGATTGAATAAATCCAAGTTCATATAGAATAAATAGTAGGATCATATTCCAAATCCCGGTTCTCTGGTTCCAAATCAAGAGACTTTCTGGTCTCAATTGAGAAAAATACAGAGTTAATAATCTTTTATTATTCTATCTAGACTATCTCTGCCCACTTTCTTTTCTTTCCTTTGTCTTTGTATTTGTCTTCTGGGAGTTTAGATCCTGGGAATATTAAGTATAGGAACATTTTTGGCTAAAGGGAGCAGGAGAATGAGGAGGATTTATGGAAAGACCCAAAATTTAGGATTATGTCAGAAATGCTGCAAAGTTCTGGAAGCCCTACAAAAATGCTTACCTGTATGTCTACATGCAATATATTTGAGCAACTCACTAAAATGGGAGCATATTCCCATATCATGCATTTTAAAGTAGAAGTTCATGAGAAAATTGGTTTGATTTAATGGAAATTTGTTTATAGATGAACTTGTAGTACCTATTCTAAAAAAATTTGTATTGTATATGTATATGACTAGAGGAAAAAGAATGTTTTCTTTTTTGATTGTTTTGGTTTTTGAGGACTAGAAAATCTTTCAACAATAATAATACTAACTTCCATTTACGTTGTACTTCTTTGTTGCCAAAGTGATTTTCTTGTAACAGCCTTTGGAGTTCAAACAAACTCAATCTCAGAATGCTAGAGCTGTTAGGAGAGGACTTTCATGCTGGTCTAGGATCATAAAAACATAGGATTTAATTAAATAGAGTGCACTCTCTGTAATTGGAAGGATAATGGCTACCTCAATAGTTTCCCAAACTGGAACTTTGAAACTGTCATACATATGAGGAGACAAATTAGTTCTATATTGGATCTGTTGAACTGGATGAGTAGATTTAATATTTCCAGGAGGAAGTTGGTGATGAGGAACTAGAGTTTGGGAGAGAGCTTAGTTTGCATAGAAAGCTAATTATACCCAGCATAATTACCCTGAAGTTATTACCAAGAGATAGAATATACAGAAAAAAAAAAGGAAAAGGGGTTCCAAGAGAAAATCTTTGGGGACATTTGTGGCATATCTGTGGGATATAGATTATGCAAAAGGGATACTCTAAGAATGTGTTTAAAAAAATAGAAGATTCAGGAGAAAATATCCAGAAAGATTCTTCCTTGGCTTTATTTATACCTGCCTGCTTATTCTTTTTTTAATCTCCTTTGACTAATTATCATTTATTCCCCTGTGAGTTTTTCCCACTGCTCTATCCTAGGTCCTCTTCTTTTTTTTAATTTAGAACTTGTTATCATCTGACACAAACTAACCCGGTACCTTTTAATCTTTCTCTATAACTGGGAAGGCCTCTTCCCTTCTATTTTTCCATTTCTCCACATTGAAAAACAGAGTATCAACCTTGACTTCTCAAACTCATTGTGAATGTGTCAACAATTAAATCTTATTTTTATCTCCAAAATATATCTCATTCATATCTCTCTCCATTTAAACCATATCTTTCTTTAGTCCTTCATCACTTTTATCTGAACTAATGTCATATTTACTAATATATTTGGTAACAGTACATGAATGCAAATATGGAAAAAACCAAAAGTGTATCCAAGGGTAAAAGATAGTATGTATTGATAGAGCCAAGATGGTAGAGTAAAGCCAAGAAGCTGTTTAATATCTCCCAATTTCCTTTGAAAACACATGAAACCAAACCTCTGAACAGACTCCAAAGGAATGAAACCACTCTCCGGCTCAAAATAGACTGGAAAAATTTCAAGACTGGTCAGTCTCACTGGGGTAAAAAAGGTGTTCAGGCCATCTCAGAGACTCTGAGGAATCTTGTGAGAGAATATTAATCATAGCAAATCAGCAACTAAGACCCTCAGTCCTGGCTCAGTAGAGGAGCAAATCAGTAGGGTAGTGTCCAGTACTATCTAAGAAGGCAAACTGGTAAACCAGGCTGTTTTCTGAACACAACAGGCAAAGCTACCCCCTGCAAACACAAGGGGCCCCTGTGCTGAAAGACAAGGCTCAGAGCCGCACTCCAGGAGTAGAACTCAAACATAAAAATATATAAAAAAAGAAGATATGCTAAAAGAAAAGAAAAGAGCAAGAATCAGAAAAGAAAAAAAGAAAAACCTTGACCATAGACTGCTACTATGGTGACAGAGAAAACCAAAACACCAATTCAGATGAGGAAAAAATGTCCACAGAAGAAATCTGATATGAATTGATCTCAAGTCCAAAGAGGCTTCTTGTAAGTGCTCATAAAATACTTTAAAAGGTAAATAAGAGAGAGTAAACATTTTGGAAAAGGAAAAGGAAAAATTGACTGAAGAAAACAACTGCTTAAAAAGTAGAATTAGTGGAATGGAAAAAGAGATACAAAAGCTAATGAAGAAAATCACACGTTAAAAACAAGAATGAGACAAATGGAATTTAATGACCCCGTGAGACAGCAAAAATCAGTCAAATCAACTAAAAAGAATGAAAAAAAAGGGAAGAAAATGTGAAATAAGTCATTGGAAAAAAAAAAAGCTGAGCTGGAAAATAGATCCAAAATAGACAGTTAAGAATTACTGGCCTATTAGAAGGCCATGATTAAAAAAAAAAAAAAAAAAAAAAAAAGAGTCTGGATAGCATTCTTCAAAAGAAGAATCATTAAGGAAAACTGCCCCAATATTCTGGAAACAGAAGGGAAATTCTGATTGAAAGAAGCTATTGATCACTTTCAGAAAGAGACTCCCCAAGGAGAAACCCAAGGAACATTGTTGTAAAACTCCAGAACTACAATCTCAAGGAAAACTATTGCAAGCTGCCAAATAAAAACAATTCATATATCAAGGAGAAACAGTCAGGATTACTCAGGATCTGGTGACTTCTACAATAAAGGATTGCAGGCCCTGGAATACCATATCCCTGAAGGCAAAAAATCAGGGTTACAACCAAAAATTAACTACCCAGAGAGATTGAGCATCATCTTTCGGGAAAGCAATGGATCTTCAATGAAGTAAGAAATTTAGTTATTAATACTGAAAAAACCAAAACTAAACAGAAATTTTCGTCTACAAACAGGATTCAAGAGAAACAAAGAAAGGTAAACAGAGGAAAATATATATTATTTAAAAGTTAAATTGTTTATGTCCCTAGATGGGAAAATGATCACTGTAACTCTTGAGAATTATATCTGTCACTGGAGCAGAGGGGGGCATCACATGGACTGAGGATGTCGTTGTGAATGGACTCTAATATGATATCAAAGAAAAAGACATTAAGGGGTGGCAAAAGATCAGTACTGCAAAAAAGAGGAAAGAGGAGCTATAATGGGAAAATTGGTTCACATAAAGAGGTAAAAGAGACCTGTTAGAATTGAGGGAAAGGAAGAAAGGAGATAAGCATTGTCTGAATCTTGATCTCATCAGTTTTGGTTCTAAGAGGGAATAACTTAAACATTCAGTTGAGTATAGAAATATACTTAACCCTATAAAGAAGTTGGAGGACAAAGAGGAAAGAAAAAGGAGGAGCAGGATAGAAGGGAGGGCAGAAGCATTAGGGAAAAAAGTAAGAGAAGGGGAGAAGGGATGATATACGATAAGATACTGGTGGGATAGGGTAAAAAATACTACTAAGACAGGGAGGGTGGGGTTGTAGGAGATAAGATAGTAAATGGGGTGGGTAAAAAAAAAACGTATTAAGAACAGGGTGTAAAGACAGAAAAAATATATATACAGGTGAGAAAATAGAATGAAAGAAAATACAAAGCTGGTAACCATAACTAAATGTGAATGCCATGAACTCACTCATTTAACAAAGCAAATAGCAGAGTGGATTAAAAAACAGAATTCTACAATATGTTTTTTACAAGAAACACATTCAACACAGAAAGACACATTCAGAATGAAGGTAAAGAATTATTATGCTTCAGCTGAAGTAAAAAAAAAGCAGGGGTAGCAATTCTGATCTAAGATAAAGCACAAGTAAAAATAGATCTTATTAAAGAAATAAGGAAGGAAAGTAAATCTTGATAAAGCATCCTATAAACAATGAAGTAGTAGTGAAACTAAATCTGTATACAACAAGTGGTAGAGCAGCCAAATTCCTAGAGAAGATTTTTAAGTCAGGTACAGGAAGAAATAGACAGAAAAACTATATTAGTGGAGGTCCTCAACCTTCCACTCTCAGAACAAGACAAATTCAATCACAAAATAAACAAGAAAGAAATTAGAGAGATTAATAGAATACTAGAAAACCCTGATATGCTAGATCTCTCCAACAAACTGAATAGGAACAGAAAGGAATACACCTTTTTCTCAGCAGTACATAGCGCCTACACAAAAATTGATTATGTAATTAGGCATAAAGTCCTCATAATCAAAGGCAGAAAGGCAGAGATAGTAAATGCTTCCTTCTCAGACCATGATGCAATGAAAATTATATTTCGTAAAAGGCCAGGGAAAGATAGACTAAAAGCCAATTGGAAATTAAATAATTTAATTATAAAAAATGAGTGGATCAGACAACAAATCAAAAAACAATCCATAACTTTATCCAAGGAAATGACAATAATGATACAACATACCAAAACCTATGGGATGTAGCCAAAGAAATTCTTAGGGGAAATTTTATATCTCTAAATAATTACATGAATAAAATAGAGAAAGAGGAGATCAGTGAATTGGGTATACAACTAAAAAAGCTAGAAAAAGAACAAATTAAAACCCCCTAATTAAATATGAAATTAGAAATTCTGAAACTCAAAGTAGAGATTATTAAAATTAAAACTAAGAAAACTATTAAATTAAAAAATAAAACTTAGATTTAGTTTTGGAAAAAAAATCAACAAAATAGATAAACCTTTGATTAATTTGATTAGACAAAAGAAAGAAAAAATGACCAAATACAAACATCAAAAAATGAAAAGGGTGAACTTACTACCAATGAAAAAGAAATTAAAGCAATAATTAGGAGCTATTTTGCCTAACTGTATGACAGTAAGTTTGACAATTTAGCTGAAATGGATCAATATTTACAGAAATATAAATGACTCATATTAACAAAAGAGGAAAAAAAGTGCACAAGCAGTCCCATTTTCAAAAAGGAAATTGAGCAAGGCATTAATGAACTCCCTAAGAAAAAATCTCCCAGGTCAGATGGATTCACAAGTGAATTCTTCCAGGAAGAGACAGAGAAAGAGAACTGCAGACCAATCTCTCATGAATATTGATGCAAAAAATTTTAAATAAAGTAATAGCAAAGACATGACAGCAACTTATAAGCAGGATAATACACAATGACTAAGTGGGATTTATACCAGGAATGCAAAGCTGCTCCAATATCAGAAAAATTATTACCATAACCAATCATATCAATCACAAAACCACCAGAAATTATATGATAATCTCAGTAGATGCAGAAAAAAATTTTTGACAAAATACAGCACCCATACCTATTAAAAACTCTAGAGAGCATAGGGATAAAGAGTGCTTTCCTTAAAATAATAAGCACTGTCTTTCTAAAACCAACAATAAACATTATTTGTAATGGAGAGAAGTTGGACACATTCCAAATAAGATCAGGGATGAAACAAGGATGCCCATTATCACCATTATTATTATATATTGTACTAGAAAAGTTGTCTTTAAAATTTTATTTTATTTATATATATTTATTTAGCAATAAATTTTCTTCCTGTATTTTAAAATTCTAGACAAATTAACTTCACCAAACCCCCAGTCCTCATCTTGTTCTCTTCTATCTCAATACTTTGCTCAAATCAGCAACAATACTAGGAATGGAATGCCCATCCCTATCTCTAGGGATCTATCTCCAAAAGTCACCACTTTTTTCTCCTCATGAAATTAAGGAGGATACTTTGATTCACAAGTCACAAAGAATGAAATGAAATCATATGAATGTCCTTTAAATTTTTCTGTGAGACTTTTGATGGAAAGAACCATCTGTATCCAGAAAGAGGACTATGGGGATTGAATGTGGATCACAACATAGTATTTTAATCTTTTTTATTGTTGTTTTTTGCTTGATTTTTTTTCTTTTTTCTTTTTTCCCTTTTTGATTTGATTTTTGCCATGCAGCATAATAAATGTGGAAATATGTTGAGAAGAATTTGCACATGTTTAACCTACATCGGACTACTTGCTGTGCAGGGGAGGAGCTGGGGGGAAGAGAGGGAGAAAAATTTGGAACACGAGGTTTTGCAAGAGTGAATGTTGAAAAATATCTTTCCATGTATTTTGAAAATAAAAAGCTATTATTAAAAATTAAAAAAAATAAAATTATGTATGATGTTTGACAAGATCTCTGAACTGACATAGTTTCTATTTAAATTGAATTCCTGAGAAACTGTAATTAAAATTCTGACCATATTCTATAGCTAGTCCTGAAAGAAGGAAACAATAAAAAGACCTGTGCAGACTTTTCCCCCTTTAGAATGTAATTCTGAAAATTTTTGGCATACATACTTATAACAAGGCATTTTATTTAAAGTGCCATTGAACAATGAGTCACTATGAAATAGGTGTCAGAGCTATATTTTAAAATGTTTGCTTGACAGATTCATAGTTATTCAGTAGCTTCTATCTGCATTAGTTCTTAAAGAAGTTTGCCAATCTTTAGATGCTCTAAGTATTTAGATTAGGTATTTAAGTCTAAAAGGGTTCTTAAAGATGTATAATTTCACACATCCTTCCTTAAGCAATCTGAACTATTTATATAGGATTAGATACAAGCATTTTACCTCAGATAATCTTTAACTCTTTAATTTTTTATCTCTGACAAAAGCCATAAAGTTAAAAATCCAGCTGAGACATTTTTGAAGCAGCAAAATTGAAATAAAACTGTCATGTATTTCCTTATCCTATGTGTTTCTATGACTTACTATATGATGATTTTTATTTCAATATATTTTATGGTACATATCTTATTTTCCTGTATTCTCCTTCTAGCAATCATTTCAAAATTTTTGTTTTTCAAGATGAAAGCAAACAACAGAATTTCTCTTATTTGAGATGAATTTAACTAGCTTAACCTATATCACAAGAAGACAATTTGTGAAGGATATTTCACAATAAGAAACTGTAAAATGTTTTGCAGAGTAGAAACCCTTTTGTAGCTATGACACCAACTTATATTCACAGTGGCAAGTAAGGGCCCCCAGAGGGTGAACTCTCAGGATTCTAGAGATGTCTTTACTAAGTACTAGGGCTTCTAGTACTATTTTTCCTGAGCCCCTATCAGTGTATTCACTATTAGTAATTAGCTAGGCAGAATCAATTAAATAAAATTTTGAGTCAGATCTATTAGATGTGGCCCATTTGCAAGGCAAGAGTAAAAATTGAGCCTTGATTGCTCAGATCATGCCACCATGAAGAATGAACCTGATAATCACTTTAATTGAAAGCTATGGCTGAGATGATTTTATAACCATTATGTAGCTAAACACAGAGCAACAATTGTCTTCTTAATATGTTTCTCCGTGATCTTCTTTCTTTTTCTTGAAATAAAGAGAGCAATGCTGTTTTTATGTAATTTTCATATTCTTCAAAATTAAGCGGAACATTTTTCACATAGTAGGTCTTTAGTAAATATTTGTGGATAGCAAAGGTCAATGAAAATATAAGCAGCTTATTCAAGCTGAAATTACTTTAAAGTTGCTATTGCCACTATCATTTTCTCTCTTCCTCCCTCCTTCTCTCCCTCCCTCCCTCTCTCTCTCTCTTTCTCTCTGTCTCTCTTCCCCTTTCTTTCCTTCTCTTTTCCTCTCCCTTTCTCTTCCTCCCTCTCTCCCTCCCTGCACCCCTCCGTGTCTCTCTCTGTCTCTCTGTGTGTCTTTCTGTCTCTGTCTCTGAATCTCTCTCCGTGTCTCTCTCTCTCTTTCCTTCCCCCCCCCTCTCTTCCTCCTTCTCTATCTCCCTTTCCTGCCTCTTTCCCTGTCTCCCCATTCTCTTTGTGTGTCTCTGTGTCTCTCTGTGTGTGTCTTTCTGTCTCTCTCTCTCTGTCTCTGTCTCTCTCTTTCCTTTTTCCTTCCTCTCCCTCTCTCTTCCTCCTCCTCTCCCTCCCTTCCTGCTTCCCCTGCCTCTCTCTGTGTCTCTGTCTCTGTCTCTCTATTTCTATTTCTCTCCAGACCACCAAATAAAATAAAGTGACAGGGTAAAAACATGGATAGACCTGTCCTCAGAGGACTTCAACTCAGGAGAATATCAAATGAAAATCTTGCATAAAAGGTTAAGAAGCAGAAAAAAGGGGAAAAAAAGAAAGAAAAAGAAAAGAGTAAAGGAGCTTTAAATGTAAATGAAATGGTAATCATCAAAAACACTGATTAAAGTGTAATGATGTAAAAGTTAATCTAGCTTCTTTGCAATTAACTCAAAATTACGACCATATATTGTATGTGTAATCACACTCTTAGCAACATCTTACATTAAAAAAAAATTAAACTGCTTTTAACAGGATGCTGTTAGGGATCTGCTGATAGATAGAGGCACCAATTTGATAATTAACTTTTTAAAGACTATTTTACATTTTATGTTCTTAATTAATACTTCCTTAATTTTTGATAAGTTCCATATTATGTTAAGTACCAATTAATGCTGGGCAACTACTAGGAAAGGAAGACCATCTAAGATTCAAACACTATGCAATTTTATCATCAGACTTAACAAAAAGAAATCAAAGCACTTCAAACTCTTGATGCCTTCCTGTCTTTCCAGGTTTGTAATACCTCACTCCTCTCCAGGTAGAATCTTGGCCTTGTCCTACATGAAATTGACCTTGCTTTGTTCACACAGGATGCTCAGTATCTTAAACTGCCTTTTTATAGGCTGGCCCCCATGAGTGGAATTCTCTTCCTCCTTATCTCCCTCTCCTGGTTCCTTTAGATTGTGACTAAAATCACATTCTCTCCAAAGATCCTTTCCTCAATTTCTATTTTTTTTTAAATTTTTACTTTTTTGCTGAGGCAATTGGGGTTAAGTGACTTGCCCAGGGTCACACAGCTAGGACATGTTAAGTGTCTGAGAACAGATTTGAACTCAGGTATCCCTGACTTCAGGGCTGGTGGCTCTATCCACTGCGCCACCTAGCTGCCCGTTGAATTTCTCTTAATTATAGTTCCTACTATCTCCATTTTATTCTATCAATCCATAAATATCTACTAAGCACCTCCTTTGTGCCTGGACAGGAACTATCTTAAGTTCTTCAGTTAAAAAAAAAATTAAGAAGACAGTGGCTGTCCTCAAGGAGCTTACAATTTAAAAAGGAGAGACAACATTCAGACAAATCTGCACCAAACTTTACATGAGATAAAAAGAATACAATTAAAAGAGGGAAGTCACTGGAATTGAGAGTTTAGAGAAGAAGACATTCTATTAAGTTGGGATTTAAAGGAAGCCAAGGAAGTCAATTTATCCTGTCTCTAATTTTGTTTGTGCAAAATTGTTTGCACAGCTTCTTTTCTGTTAGAGTGAAGTTCTAGAGAACCAAGACTCATTTTACCCTTCTTTGTATTTCCAACCTTAATGCAATGCCTGCATATGCCTACTGGTTGCTTAATAAATGTTCGGCCTAAAATAGTTCTATTTTTGCCAACAATTTATTATAAGTTTCTGACAAGTAAATCACAAATAAAGAGAAAATATTTTCATATATTAATATATATGGTAACTTCAAAGAAGTGATCAGAGAGATAGGTACTGCATAAAGTACTACTTTGGGAGTCAGGAAGACAGATTCAATCTAATTCTGCCATCTATAATATCAATGACCAGAAATAGAAATTAATCATCCATAAGGTTTTAAAAATATCTCTTTTGTTCCAGACCTTAGGACAAGGAAGTAAGTGAAGCACTAGCACTTGAAAAAATGATGAAAAGGCTCTTGCCATATAAGACCAGAGCTTTGTCTTTGAGCTAAGCTATGAGAGTAGCAAATCATTCTAAGAGATATAGGAAAGAATGCACTTAAGGCACTCTCTCTTCCAAAGTTGTTAAGACCAGTGGCATGAAAAAAGTCAAGATAACTGATGATGGCCTAGAATGCAGTGGGTGACTTCGACATCTTCTATGTCTGTCCAAGCTTCAAGAGCTCTACAATGACTGCTTCAGCTGTTTTCATGGCCACTGGAGCAAGTTGTAGTACTCTATACAAAGGATGAAAGGGAAGAGGAAGTCAGTGTAACTTTAATTTTGCTTTCATTTAAACCAGTGAAAGGATAAATACATACACAGATTTGTGCAGATACAGACACCCAAAATATTTCATGTAGATCTACAAACAACTCAACAGGGAAACCTGATGAAGTAGGAAAAAGGAAGAAGGGGAGAATATGAGGAAATGTAGAATCAAGGAGGAATTAGTCAAAAGTAAAACAAGTTGGAAGCGCAGAGTGATAGGAATTTTGAAGAAAAGTTTTGAAAGGAAACATTAAGAATAAGGAGATGCTATAGAATTTTTGGTTATGAGAAGCAAAGGAGTAGAAGATGATTCCATCAAGCATAAATTACTGAACACATTTTTTGTTTTACAATTATCTCCTTTGTTAACAGAATTGTAGAGGTAGGGAAAAGAAGATTGGATTGTATGAAGATAAGATGGAAGAAAGTACTAAATTTACAATCAAAATTACTACTATGAAGACAATGAACTATCCAGAAGACAACAGGAGAATTTAAAAAAAAAGCAGAATTCCAAAATATGTTGTTTACAAGAAACAAATTTGAAGTAGAAATAGTTAAACAGAGTACAAATTAGTACTTTACTTATGCTTTCCTTCAATTTTTAAAAATCAGGTAGCTATCTTTAATTCATATGACACTATAAAAAAGTAGCCTTATATATCAAAAAGATAATAAACACAGAAACTACATATTATTGAAAAGTACTAGAAACAAGATGTATCTCACTGCTTAACATATTCTGTGAATGAAATAGTTTTTAATGATAATTTCTCAATAATAAATGAAAAGCTAAACAAGTTATAGGAATAAATAGATTATGAAAATACCACATTGAATGACCTCAATGTATACTTTTGCAAAAAAAAATAAAAAACAAGAAAGATGTTAAATATATATTTTAAAGATTTTTTTTCAAAACATATGGAAAAGATAAAGATGAATGTTGGAGGGGATATGGGAAGACTGGGACACTGATGTATTGTTGGAGGAGCTGTGAATGGATCCAACGATTCTGGAGAGCAATTTGGAGCTATGCTCAAAAAGTTATCAAACTATGCACACCCTTTGACCCAGCAGTGTTTCTATTGGGCTTATATCCTAAAGAAATCATAAAAGAAGGAAAGGGCCCCACATGTGCAAGAATGTTTGGGCCTTTTTGTAGTGGCTAGAAACTGGAAACTGAATGGATGCCCATCAATTGGAGAGTGGCTCAATAAATTATGGTATATGAATGTTATGGAATATTATTGCTCTGTAAGAAACGACCAGCAGGACGATTTCAGAGAGGCCTGGAGAGACTTGCATGAACTGATGCTCAGTGAAGTGAGCAGAACCAGGAGATCATTATTCACGGCAACAACAATACTATATGAGGGTCAGTTCTAATGGACATGACTCTCTTCAACAATGAAATGCTTGAAACTAGTTCCAATTGTTTGGTGAAGAAAGCCATATACACCCAGAGAGAGGAATGTGAAATGTGGACCACAACATAACATTTTCATGTTCTCTATTGAGGTTTGCTTGCATTGTATTTCCTTTATCGGATTATTCTTTCTTGTAGATATGATTTCTCCTGCACAAAAAATGATGCAATAACTATACATATATTCGATTTCTTAAGTATTCTAACATAATTATCATGTAGTGGATATCCTGCCATCTAGGGGAGGGATGGGGAGTGGGGGGCGAATTTGTAACAGAAAGCTTTGTAAGGGTTAATGTTTAGGAATTACCCATACATATGTTTTGCAAATAATAATAATAAAATTTTTGCAAATAATAATAATAAAAAAGAACAAAACATATGCATAGGTAGTTTTATCATTCGCCTTTGCAAAAACTTGTGTTCCAAGTTTTTTTTCTCCCTCCTTTCTCCCCTTTCTCTACCCTAGACAGCAAGTAATCTAATATATGTTAAACATGTGCAATTCCTCTATATATATTTCCACAATTACCATGCTGCACAAGAAAAATCAGACCAAAAAGGAAAAAAAATGAGAAAGAAAACAATATTCAAGTAAACAACAACAAAAAAGTGAAAATACTATGTTGTGATCCATATTCAATTCCCATATTTTTTTTTTTTTTTTGGTGCAGATGGTTTGCTCCATTGGAGCTTACCTGAATCACCTCATTGTTGAAAAGAGGCATGTCTATCAGAATTGATCATTGTATAACCTTGTTGCTGTGTAAAATGTTCTACTTAAGAAGTGAAGTATATTAAAAGATCTTTGTAAAGGTTTCTTATCATTACCTGGAGGTGACACCTAAATAGGAATGGAAAATAATACATAAAATCTCATTTGAGTTTAGCATTTTTATTATATATTTATATATATTTTTATATAAATTATATGAAACCTTCCAAGAACAAGTAATTTAATATTACATAAATTATATAAATGCAAAATAAAGGATTTTTTTCTCATGCTTTATATGATTCAAGTACAGTTTTTCAACCAAAGCCAAAATAGAGAATAAAAATCCTATCACCATATCCCTAATGAGCACTGATGTAGCAATTTAAATAAAGCAGTAGCAAGTGTCTCTCTGTCTCTGCTTCTTTTTCTCTCTGTTTCCCTCTGTGTCTCTGTCTCTGTCTCTGTCTCTTCTCTCTCTCTCTCTGTCTCTCTCTCTCTCTCTCTCTCTGTCTCTCTCTCTTTTTCTCTCTATTACATACACACACACACAAATATTTTTAAAAGGGGTATGATTCTTCAAATAGTATAGAGTTTGATCAAGCTAAGCAAAAAGTTTCTAAGGGTATTGACAGATAAATTGGAAAAGAAGATCCCCACAAATATGAAATTGAAAAGATCTGCCAGTTCATAGAAAATTACTTTTATCAAAATAATTGATATAGGTACACAACTTTAATATTTATTACCTTCAAAATTAATTGCCCTATTTATGTTGTAAGGGCACACAGGAATAAGAAGCAGGAAAAAACAAATGTAGCGTACAACATATCTGTAAAATAAATTTATACTGGAAGTAGCATAATTTCAAAGGTGTTTAGGAATCAATTTTCATGATATCTCAGAAAGAAATATTAGAAAATAATGAAAATTTAATCATAGATACTACTGACCAAACAAATAGCAAAGTTAACATCAAAAATTACCACCTACATATTTGTAAATGTTTTGCAATCTGCTTTTGGGGAAAATGTACATATACTACACTCTTAAGTTTAACCTGTATTATTAACTTTTTTCTATATCATTTTCTTAATCTACATAATAAAAAGTCCTAGTGAATTAAATAATATTTTGTAGCATTTGATTATTTATGAGGTATAAATACTCATAATAAAAATTTAACAATCTGCTCTGCTGAGCTGGTATGATCATCTGGTTCTAGGACCATGATGTTGCATGTTCTGAGTCTAATCTTTATAAAATCTTTATTTGAATGGCTCTTGATGAAAACTTGAAAAAATTAGGTAGTTTTTGAAGATAATTTTCTATGACAGATTGCACCATCAGGAATTGATAGATATAGAATAGAGATATTTTTTTAAAAATAATTTTTGTTGACATATTCACATTGGATTAAATGGAACAAAATATAGCCTTAAAATGCATGTTATCCATGTGTTAAACACAAAATTAAATTATATATTTGATAATAGATAGAATTTTGTACTTTGATTTGTTGGAAAATCAATATTACCTGAGGTGCTCATTGGTGTCATAGTTGAATGTGATAACATCCAAATCAAAGAATTGCTTGTTGATAGGGGAGTTTTGGAAATGCTATTATTGTATCAAGCCCTGGAATGTGATAAAGCTCCATCAATGAAATTTGAATGCATTTGGAAGAGATAGGCCTAAGCATTCACACTAGGAAAACTAAGTAGATTAAAAAAGTACAAAACAAAGCAAAATAAAACAAAACAAAACAAAACGAAAACAAACAAACAAACAAACAAACAACAACAACAAAAAACCATTCTAATTACAAAATAATATTGAGTGTTGAAGAGGAACTCATTGAATTCACCCATTTGTATTTGGGTCCCAAATTGAAAAGAAGCAGATCAGACTGAATTACACCTATAAAAATATCCAGTGCATTTGATAAATTTATATAGTTCACTGCTACAAAATTTATATAGTATTGGAATTGATTACTCTTTAAATGTTTATAGAATTTACATATAAATCTATCTGGCCCTGAAGATTTTTTCTTAAAGAGTTGATTACAATCTTGTTCTGTTTCTCAGAAATAGAACAAATGGAACTATTTAAATAATATATTTCCTTTTCTGTTAACCTGGGCAATCTATATTTTTGTAGACATTCCTCCATTTCATTAGATTATCAAATTTATTGACATATAGTTGGGCAAAATAACTCCTCATAATTGCTCTAATTTCCTCTTCACTAGTGGAAAGTTCTCCCTTTTCATTTTTGAGACTAACAATTTGATTTTCTTCTTTCTTTTTTTATTAAAATTAACTAAAGTTTTATCTCTTTTTTTGTGTTTTTTTTCACAAAACCAACACAGTTTTATTTATTAATTCAATAGTTATCTTACTTTTAATTTTCTTAATCTCTCCTTTTGTTTTCAGAATTTCAAATTTGGTATTTAATTGAGGGATTTTAATTTGTTCTTTTTCTAGCTTTTTTAGTTGCAAGCCCAATTCATTGATTTTCTCTTTCTTTATTTCATGCAAACATGCATCTAGAGATATAAAATTTCCCCTAATAACTGCTTTGGCTGCATCCCACAAATTTTGGTATGTTGTATCATTATTGTCATTCTCTTGGATGAAATTATTAATTGTGTCTATGATTTGTTGTTTCACCCATTCATTCTTTAGGATTAAATTATTTAGTTTCCAATTAATTTTTGGTCTGTTTTTCCCTGGCCTTTTATTGCATGTGATTTTTATAGCATCATGATTTGAAAAAAATGCATTTACTATTTCTGCCTTTCTAAATTTGATTTTGAGGGTTTTTTGATCTAATACATGGTTGATTTTTTTGTAGGTTCCATGAACTTCTGAGAAAAAAAGTACTCTTTTCTCTCCTTATTCAATTTTCTCCAAAGATCTATCATATCTAACTTTTCTAAAATTCTGCTTACCTCCTTAATTTCTTTCTTATTTATTTTGTGGTTCAATTTATCTAGTTCTGAGAGAGCAAGTTGACATCACCCACTAGTATAATTTTGCTGTCTACTTCTTCTTGTACCTCTGTTAACATCTCCTCTAGGATTTTGGATACTATACTACTTAGTGCATATATGTTTAGTATTGATATTGCTTCATTATCTATGGCACCCTTTAGCAAAATGTATTTTCTTTCCTTATCTCTTTTTATTGGATCTATTTTTGCTTTTACTTGATCTGAGATAAGGATGGCTATCCCTGCTTTTTGTACTTCACCTGAAACATAATATATTCTGCTCCAGGCTTTTACCTTTCCTCTATATGTATCACTCATCTTTAAATGTGTTTGTTGTAAACAACATATTGTGGGATTCTGGCTTTTAATACAATCTGCTATTTGCTTCTGTTTTATGGGAGAATTCATCCCATTCACATTCACAGTTAAAACAATTAATTCTGTATTTCCTGCCATCTTATTTACCCCATGATGCTTTTCTCTTTTCTTTCCCCCTTTTCTCCTCCCCATTATTTTGTTTCTGACTATCACCTCTCTCAAACAGCTCTCACTTATGTAAGAAATCACCATCAGGATGATTTTAGAGAGGCCTGGAGAGACTTACATGAACTGATGCTAAGTGAAATGAGCAGAACCAGGAGATCATTATACATGGTATCACCAAAACTATAAGATGATCAATTCTGATGGACATGGTTCTCTTCAACAATGAGATGTTTCAAACGATATCCAATTATTTAGTGATGGAGAAAGCTATATGCACCCAGGGAGAGGCCTTGGGATCTGAGTGTAGACCACAATATAACATTTTCATGTTTTCTGTTGTTGTTTGTTGGATTTTATTTTTCTTCTCAGGTTTTTTTTTTTGTTTTTTGATTGTTTTGTTTTGTTTTTGTAGATCCAATTTTTCTTGTACAGCAAGATAACTGTATAAATTTGTATACATATATTAGATTTGTCATATATTTTAACATAATTAACATGCATTAGACTACTGCTATCTAGAGGAGGGGGTAGGGGAAAGGAGAGAAAATTTGGAACAGAAGGCTTTGACCTGGAACATTTCCAGGTCAATGTTGAAAAATTACACATGCATATCTTTTTTTTATTAAAGCTTTTTATTTGTATAACATATGTATGGGTAGTTCCTCAGTATTGATCTTTACAAAGCTTTCCGTTACAAATTTTACCCCCAGTCCCTAACCCTCCCCTAGAAGGCAGGAAGTCTATTACATGTTAATAATGATAAAATACTTGACAAATTGTTGTGCAAGAAAAATCCTATCTACAAGAAAAAAAATCAGAGAAAGAAAACACACTGCAAGCAAACATCAATAAAGAGCATGAAAATGTTATGTCGTAGTCCACATTCCATATCCCTCTCTCTGGGTGTATATGGCTTTCTTCACTGAACAGTTGGAACTGGTTTGAGACATTTCTTTGTTACAGAGAGCCATGACCATCAAAGTTGATCATCATATAGTATTGTTGTTGCCATGTAAAAATGATCTCCTGTTTCTGCTCGTTACACTCAGCATCAGTTCATGCAAGTCTCTCCAGGCCTCTCTGAAATCATCTTGCTGGTCATTTCTTACAGAGCAATAATATTCCATAACATTCATTTACCATAATTTATTCAGCCACTCTCCAATCGATGGTCATCCACTCAGTTTCCAGTTTCTAGCCACTATAAAAAGGGCCGCCACAAACATTCTTGCACATGTGGGTCCCTTTCCCTCCTCTAAGATCTCTTTTGGGATATAAGCCCAATAGAAGCAGTGCTGGGTCAAAGGGTATGCACAGTTTGATAACTTTTTGAGCATAGCTCCAAATTGCTCTCCAGAATGATTGGATCAGTTAACAGTTCCAGCAACAATGTATGAGAGTCCCAGCTTTCCCACATCCCCTCCAGCATTCATCGTTATCTTTTCCTGTCATTTTAGCCAATCTGACAGGTGTGTAGTGGTACCTCAGGGTTGTTTTAATTTGCATTTCTCTAATCAATAGTGAATTGGAGCAACTTTTCATATGACTAGAAATGGTTTTAATTTCATCCTCTGAAAACTGTCTGTTCATATCCCTTGACCATTTATCGATTGAAAAGTGGCTTGAATTCTTATAAATATGAGATAATTCTCTGTATATTTTAGAAATGAGGCCTTTATCAGAACCCTTAAATGTAAAGATGATTTCCCAATTTGATGCTTCCCTCCTAATCTTGTCTTCATTAGTTTTGTTTGTACAGAAACTTTTTAACTTAATAGAATCAAAATTATCTATCTGGAGTTCAATTAAGAGTTCCAGATCTTCTTTGGACATAAATTTATTCCATCTCACGTCTGAGAGGTAAACTATATTATGTTCCTCTAATTTGCTTACAATATCACTTTTTATAGCAAGATCATGAACCCATTTAGATCTTATCTTGGTATGTGGTGTTAGGTGTGGGTCAAGCCCTAATTTCTTCCACACTAGTGTACAATTTTCCCAGCAGTTTTTACTGAATAGTGAATACTTATCCCAAAAGCTGGGGTCTTTGGGTTTATCAAACACTAAATTGCTAAAGTTATACCCTAGAGTGTTCTGATATCCTATCCTATGCCATTGATCGATTGCTCTATTTCTCAGCCAGCACCAAATGGTTTTGATGACCGCTGCTTTATAATATAGTTTTAGATCTGGTACAGCAAGGCCACCTTCATCTGCCTTTTTTTTTTCATTAATTCTCTTGAAATTCTTGACCTTTTATTCTTCCAAATGAACTTTGCTACTATTTTTTCTAGATCTGTAAAGTAATTTCTTGGGAGTTTGATTAGTATGGCCATGCATATCTTTTGCAAATAAAAATCTTTAATAAAAAAAAAAAAATCAAAAAACTATCACTCTGGGGGAGCTAGGTGGCGCAGTGGTTAGCGCACCAGCCCTGAAGTCAGGAGGACCTGAGTTGAAATCTGGTCTCAGACACTTCCTAGCTGTGTGACCCTGGGCAAGTCACTTAACCCCAACTGCCTCAGCAAAAAGCGAAAAAAACAAAACAAAACAAAACAAAAAACAAAAACAAAAACAAAAACAAAAAAACCTCTCACTCTTTAGAGCATTTAGAATCCCTTTAGGATTTTTTAAGTAAATCATCATATCATCTACAAAGAGTCATGTTTTTATTTCCCCATTGCCTATTCGAATTCCTTTCATTTCTTTTTTTTTCTTACTGCTTAAGCCAATATTTCTAGTACAACGTTGAATGACAGTGTTGATAATGGGCATCCTTTCCCCCCCCTCCTAATGTTATTGGGAATGTGTCTAGCTTCTCTCCATTACAAGTAATGTTTCTTATTGGTTTTAGATAGATACTGCTTATTTTTTTTTTATGGAGAGCTCCTTTTATCCCTGTGCTCTCTCATGTTTTTAATAGGAATGGTGTTGTATTTTCTCAGAAGTTTTTCTGTATTTATTGAGATTATCATATGAATCCCGTTGCTTTTGTTATTGATATGGTTGATTATGCTAATAGTTTTCCTTGCATTCTTAGTATAAATCACACTTGGCCAAAGTATATTATGCTGAGTAGGACTGTCTGTAGTCTCTCTGGTAATATTTTATTTAAAGTGTTTGCATCAATATTCATTAGGGAAATCAATCTGTAATTTTCTTTTTCTGTTTTGGCTCTTCCTGGTTTAGGTATCACCGCTACATTTGTATCATAGAAGGAATTTGGTAATATCACTTCTGTATCTATTTTTCCAAATAGTTTACATAGTATTGGAATTAATTATTTTTTAAATGTTTGATAAAATTCATTTGTTAATATATCTGGCCCTAGAGATTTTTTCTTAGGAAGTTCATTAATGGCTTACTTAATTTCTTCTTCTTTTTTTAAATGGGACTATTTATGTGATTTATTTCCTCTTCTGTTAATTTGGGCAATTTATATTTTTGTAAATATTCATCCATTTCAATTAGATCGTTATGCTTTCTGTTATACAGTTAGGAAAAATAGCTTCTAATTATTGCCTTAATTTCTTTGTCATTGGTGATAAATTCATCCTTTTCATTTTTGATCCTGGTGATTTATTTTCTTTTTTCTTCCCTTTTTCTAATCAAATTTATTAAAAGTTTGTTTATATCTTTTCATAAAACCAAGTCTAAGTTTTATTTATTAGTTCAATAGTTTTCTTAGTTTCAATTTTATTAATCTTTTCTTTGAGTTAAACATTTTTAATTTGGTATTTAAGTGGGGTTTTTTAATTTGTTATTTTTCTACCTTATTTAGTTGCGTGCTCAACTCATTGATCTCCTCTTTCTCTATTTTATTCAAGTAGCTATTTAGAGATATAAAATTTCCCTTATGAATTGCTTTTGCTGCATTCCATAGGTTTTAGTATGTTGATCTCTTTATTGTCATTCTTTTAGGTGAAATTATGGATTGGGTCTGCAATTTTTTTTCTCCCCTATATATAATTTTGTTCTATCTTTCCACCCTGTCTTTAGTAGTTTTTTTTTTTTTTTTACCCACCACAACTTGACTTTTATAGAAATGTTTTGTATAATTTCACATATGGTTTCTTGATTGTGGGTAAAGAAGGGAGAGGATCTAGTACTCAAAAATTTTGAAAATAAATGTAAAAAAATTGTTTTTTATTGAAACTGGGTGAAAACATTAAATAAATAAATCAAATAAAAATAGGTGATTGTCCAACAAAAAGAAAGTGCTCTGTCAGCTTCCACATTAAAGGATCGAAGGGCCTGGAATCAGATATTCTGAAAGGCAAAAGAACTTGGATTACAGCCAAGAATAAGTTACCCAGCTAGAATGAGCATTATCTTCCAGAGAAGAAGATAGTCATTCAATGATACAGGACAATTTCACCTATTTCTAATGAAAAGACCAGATCTGAACAAAAAAATTTGACCTCCAAGTACAGAACTCAAGAGAAACATAAAAAGGTAAAAAGAAAAGAACTCTTGAGAACTATATTTCTACTATGGGTATCCTTAAAGAATGGGGGTATAATGCGATCTTACTTTGATAATAATGGAAAAGTAATTAGAGGTGAAAGGATATCATACAAAAAAGAAAGGGGGAAAGGAGGCAAAATAAAGTAAAAAAAGGAGTTAAAATAAGGCAAAATCTCATAAAGACACATAGAAGATCTAATATAATTGAGGGAAAGAAGGAAGGGTGATGAGTATTGTGTAAACCTTACTCTCACTAGATTGGACTCTAAAAGAGTATATCAGACACATTTGGCTTCAAAGAAAGGCCTGACCCTCCTTGTAGGAAGGAGGGAGGGAAAGGAGGAAAGGAAAGGGATAGACTAATAGAAGAATTAGGGGAAAGGTGTAAAAGGGAGGGAGGGGTTCTAAAGGGGAGAGGACTGTTGGAGGGAGGTGGTCATCAAAAATAAAGTACTGGAGAGGGGGGAAGGAAGAGAGAGGAAAGGGAAGAGAAAATAATAACTCTGGGTAAATAAGATGGCAGGAAATACAGATATAGTTATTATAACTGTGAATGTGAATGGGATGAACTCTTCCATAAAACAGAAGCGGGTAGCAGACTGGATTAAAAGCCAGAATCCTACAATATGTTGTTTACAAGAAAACACATCTAAAACATAGAGATACATACAGAGTGAAGGTAAAGGGCTGGAGCAGAATCTTCTATGCTTCAGGTGAATAAAGAAAGGCAGGGGTAGCAATCCTTATCTCAGATCAAGTGAAAGCAAAAATAGATCTAATTAAAAGAGATAAGGAAGGAAACTATATTTTACTAAAGGGTACCATAGACAATGAAGCGGTATCAATACTAAACATATATGCACCAAGTGGTATAGCATCCAAATTCCTAGAGGAGAAACTAACAGAGATGCAAGGAGAAATAGACAGTACAGCTATACTAGTGGGGGATCTCAACCTTGCTTTCTCAGAATTAGATAAATCAAACCAGAAAATAAATAAGAAAGAAGTTAGGGAGATAAACAAAATGTTAGAAAAGTTAGGTATGACAGATCTCTGGAGGAAATGGAATAGTGATAGAAGGGAGTATACTTTTTTTCTCAGGGGTTCATGGAACTTATATGAAAATCGATCATGTGTTACAGCATAAAAACCTCAAAACCAAATGCAGAAAAGCAGAAATAGTAAATGCATCCTTTTCAGATCATGATGCAATAAAACTCACATGTAATATAAGGCCAGGAGAAAACAGACCACAAATTAATTGGAAATTAAATAATCTAATCCTGAAGAATGAATGGGTGAAAGAGCAAATTATAGACACAATCGATAATTTCATCTAGGAGAATGACAACAATGAGACAACACACCAAAATTTGTGGGACATGACTAAAGCAGTTAGAAGGGGTAATTTTATATCTCTAGATGCTTACTTGCATAAAACAGAGAAAGAAAAGATCAATGAACTGGGCTTACAATTAAAAAAGCTAGAAAAAGACCAAATTAAAAACCTTCAATTAAATACCAAATTGGAAATTCTGAAAATTAAAGGGGAGATCAATAAAATTGAAAATAAGAAAACTATCGAATTAATAAATAAAACTAAGAGTTGATTCTATGAAAAAAACCAACAAAATAGATAAGCCTTTAGTGAATTTGATTAGAAAAAGGAAAGAGGAAAATCAAATTGTTAGTCTCAAAAATGATAAGGGAGAACTTTCCTCCAATGAAGAGGAAATTAGAGTAATAATTAGGAGTTTCTTTGCCCAACTTTATGTCAATAAATATGATAATGTAAATGAAATGGAGGAGTATCTACAAAAATATAGATTGCCTAGGTTAACAGAAAAGGACATAAATTATTTAA
Organism: Myrmecobius fasciatus; assembly: GCA_023553655.1. NCBI lineage: Eukaryota > Metazoa > Chordata > Mammalia > Dasyuromorphia > Myrmecobiidae > Myrmecobius > Myrmecobius fasciatus. The sequence continues at coordinate 136,120 of JAJPUD010003192.1, forward strand.
ATAGCCCTATTTCAGAAAAAGAAATAGAACAAGCTATTAATCAACTCCCTAAGAAAAACTCTCCAGGGCCAGATGGATTTACATGTGAATTCTACCAAACATTCAAAGAACAATTAATCCCAATACTATATAAACTATTTGAAAACATAGGGAAAGAAGGTGTACTTCCAAATTCCTTCTATGACACAGATATGGTGCTCATAGCTAAACCAGGTAGGGAAAAAACTGAGAAAGAAAACTATAGACCCGTTTCCCTAATGAATATTGATGCAAAAATTTTAAATAAGATTTTAGCAACAAGATTACAGAAAGTTATCCCCAGAATAATACACTATGATCAAGTAGGAGTTATACCAGGAATGCAGGGCTGGTTCAATATTAGGAAAACTATTAGCATAATTAATTATATTAATAACCAAATTAACAAAAAACATATGATTATCTCAATAGATGCAGAAAAAGCCTTTGATAAAATCCAACACCCTTTCCTATTAAAAACACTGGAGAGTATAGGAATAAATGGGCTTTTCCTTAAAATAATTAGTATCTAATTAAAACCTTCAGCAAGCATCATATGTAATGGAGTCAAATTAGAACCATTCCCAATAAGATCAGGAGTGAAACAAGGCTGCCCACTGTCACCATTATTATTTAATATTGTATTAGAAATGTTACCTTTGGCAGTAAGAGAAGAAAAAGAGATTAAAGGAATTAGAGTAGGTATTGAGGAAACCAAATTATCACTCTTTGCAGATGACATGATGGTATACTTAGAGAACCCTAGAGACTCAACTAAAAAACTACTAGAAACAATTCACAACTTTAGCAAAGTTGCAGGATACAAAATAAATCCACATAAATCATCAGCATTTTTATATATTACCAATAAAGTTCAGCAGCAAGAGATACAAAAAGAAATTCCATTCAAAATAACTGTTGATAGTATAAAATATTTGGGAATTTATCTGGCAAGGGAAAGTCAGGAACTTTATGAACTAAACTACAAAACACTTTCCATACAAATCAAATCAGACCTAGTCAACTGGAAAAACTTAAAATGCTCATGGGTAGGCTGAGTGAATATAATAAAAATAACAATACTACCCAAACTAATTTACTTATTTAGTGCCATAGCAATCAAACTCCCAAGAAATTATCTTACAGATATAGAAAAAATAGTAGCAAAATTCATTTGGAAGAACAAAAGGTCAAGAGTTTCAAGAGAATTGATGAAAAAAAGGCTGATGATGGTGAACTTGCTGTACCAGATCTAAAAGTATATTACAAAGCAGCGGTCATGAAAACCATTTGGTACTGGCTAAGAAATAGAGTAGTCGATCAGTGGAATAGGATAGAATCACCAGACAAACTAGGCAATAACTATAGCAATTTAGTCTTTGATAAACCCAAAGACCCCACTTCTGGAATAAGTACTCACTATTTGACAAAAACTGCTGGGAAAATTGGAAACTAGTGTGGAAGAAATTAGGGCTTGACCCACATCTAACACCACATACCAAGATAAGATCTAAATGGGTCCATGACATAGATATAAAGAGTGATATTATAAGTAAATTAAAGGAACGTAATATAGTTTACCTCTCAGACCTATGGAGATGGAATAAATTTATGTCCAAAGAAGAACTGGAGCTCTTAATTGAAAACCAGATAGACAATTTTGACTATATTAAGTTAAAAAGTTTTTGTACAAACAAATGCAGTCAAGATTAGGAGGGAAGCAATAAATTGGGAAATCAACTTTACATTTAAGGGTTCTGATAAAGGTCTCATCTCTAAAATATATAGGGATTTGTCTCATATTTATAAGAATTCAAGCCATTCTCCCATTGATAAATGGTCAAAGGATATGAATAGACAATTTTCAGAGGATGAAATTAAAACCATTTATAGTCATATGAAAAGGTGCTCCAAATCACTATTGATCAGAGAAATGCAAATTAAAACAAACCTGAGGTACCACTACACACCTGTCAGATTGGCTAAAATGACAGGAAAAGTTAATGATGAATGTTGGAGGGGATGTGGGAAGGTTGGGACACTGATGCATTGTTGGTGGAGCTGTGAACGGATCCAAACATTCTGGAGAGCAATTTGGAGCTATGCCCAAAAAGTTATCAAACTGTGCATACCCTTTGACCCAGCAGCATTTCTTTTGGGCTTATATCCCAAAGAGATCTTAGAGGAGGGAAAGGGCCCCACATGTGCAAGAATGTTTGTGGCAGCCCTTTTTGTAGTGGCTAGAAACTGGAAACTGAAGGGATGCCCATCAATTGGAGAGTGGCTGAATAAATTATGGTATATGAATGTTATGGAATATTATTGTTCTGTAAGAAACGACCAGTAGGACGATTTCAGAGAGGCCTGGAGAGACTTATATGAACTGAAGCTGGGTGAAACGAGCAGAACCAGGAGATCATTTTTACATGGCAACAACAATACTATATGATAACGATCAATTTAGATGGACATGGCTCTCTTCAACAATGAAATGTTTCAAACCACTTCCAATTGTTCACTGAAGAAAGCCATATACTCCCAGAGAGAGGGATATGAAATGTGGACCACAACATAACATTCTCATACTCTCGATTGATGTTTGCTTACATTGTGTTTACTTTATCTGATATGTCTTTCATGTAGATATGATTTTTCTTGCACAACAATAAGTGTGGAAATGTGTATACATATATATTTGGTCTGTCAAGTATTTTAACATAATCAACATGTACTGGATATCCTGCCATCTATGGGAGGGGTGGGGAGTTGCAGGGAAAACTTTGTAACAGAAAGCTATGTAAGGGTTAATGTTGAATAATTACCCATACATATGTTTTGCAAATAAAATAAAATTTAAAAAAAATCCTGAAAAAAAGAAAGTGCTATATTACTACCCTAACTGAATTTGTGAAAGTTAGTAACATTGAAGGTACAACCATTATTTTGGGATCTACTGACTTCTTTTGCTATTTGAGGGAAAGAATCTATTTGGTTTTTGTTTTTGTTACTCTTATTACCTTGATTTTCATGAATTAATAAGGGCACATTCACCATCTGAATGTATCAATATTATAAAAAATAAAACTAGTAGTACACAAGTTTCTTTGAGTTGATTTAAATTAAACATTCATAATCTGATTGATTTCCATCATTTTTTGGCAGTTAACCTAAGAATGACCTTTCATATACTTAGCTTTATTATATACAAAACTATTAAATTCTGTATATAGTTGATTCTTCCCTAGAATTAGAGTTCCTAGGAATGGGGGGAGAGAAGTAAGAAAAAGATCATATTTTTAATATATGCCACACTAATCTTAGCACTTGTTAGGTATAAAATAATATTTATTTAATTAAATTAAAGTTTTGCATGTAAATGTATGATATGTATGCATATATGTATTATATAATATGTAGTATTATATATGTATAGATTTATATGTATGTTTGTATATTTATCTAAACATAAACACAGAAATAATAAAGGGCTTTTGGAAAACCCTCTGCATTGTATAAAAATATATTTTATTAAATATTTATATTTATTTGTGTATATACATATACATATAAATGTATATATATACATATAAATATGCATATGTCATATATATGAATGTGTATATTGTATTTATTTGTGTATATGACATGAAAAAGATGAAGACATGACATGGGGTAAATGAGAGAAGCTTGCTCTATGTGCATGAATGGGAGGAAGGATGGGGGCATTTTGATAAACAGGACTTCAGTCTCCAGGGCCCATTTCCCAGGCAATCAATTCAGTTAGAAAAATAAAATGTCATTTAATTGGCAGGGAAATTGCTTAAATTCTGTGTGACAAGCTAATAGAAATATATACTGCAGATGGAAAGGAAAAGAGAAAAGAATGTAAATTAAATGTTAATTATGAAAATGATTAAAATATAATAATGTAGAAAATTAGTCTAGCTCCACAGTAATTGATGCAAAATTGTATAAATTTGTGATATGTAATCATAATCAAAGTAATATTATAAATTTAAAAAATTAAATTGCTTAAATTTGATGCTTAGGTAGTTATTGTGTTGACAGTTATCTACTAAATCCGTAGGAAGAGCTAGCTTAATAGAAATGACTTGTATTTAAAAGTCAGTTCACATTTTAGGTTAATTGGCATCCACTTAAGTTTTGATGTCCATCTTGTTAAGCATAAAGTTAATCTTTATAAGCTGAAAAGGAACTTAAAGTATTTTAAATCAGACAGTAGTTAATAATATAAATAATATTCAAAAGAAGCTAAAAAGTTGAAATTGCTTGTATTTTTAAAAATGTAATACTTAGCCTTCATAATATGCCTTTAGAGTCAAAAAACATGAATTTAAATGCTGACTATGATGTTCACTATATATATATATATATATATATGAATTGCAGCAAGTCACTTAATCTCCCTAGTACTCAATTTCTCTTTTGTATAATGATAAAGTTAAAATAGATGGTTCCTCAAATACATTTTGGTTCTAATTTACACTCCTATGAAAGAGGTTGTAAAGGAAATTTTGATGTGCAAAACAGGAAGTAGGGAAGTGATATAACAACACTGAAACCTTGGAGTCATTCAATGCTGAAGTATTTCTTAAACTTAATGTTATCTTTGTTGACTCCTGACCTTATGGTTCTTCCTCTTTAATTTGAAAGAGTAGTTGCTTCCCAAGCTTTGATATATGATTGTGATGGGAATCTATGCAAATGATGAAAGGAATGATTTCAGTAAAATATGGGAAGATTTATATGAACTGAAACAATATGAAGTGAGTAGAACCAGGAAAACATTGTATAAAATAACAACAATATTGTAACAATGATCAAAGAGTGAATGACTTAGCTGCTCTGATCAATACAATAATCCAAGACTTTTTTGAAGGGCTTATGATGAAAAATGCTATCCATCTCCAGAGAGAGAACCAATGAGCTGAGTGTAGAGTGAGTTAAACAAATGTTTTGTTTTTGTTTTTGTTTTTGTTTTTATTTTTTCGTTGCTGTTCCTTTTTTTCTACATGGCTAATATGGAAATGTTTTGCAAGATTTCACATGCAAAACTTTTTTCATATTTCTGGCCTTTTCAACAGGTAGGGAAGAGGGGAAAGGGAAGAAGATACTTTGGAATTTATTTTTTAAAAGTAATGTTAACAATAAATTAGCGAAAGTGGTGTGGGTTTTTTTTTGTTGTTTGATTTTTTTTTTGAGTTGTCATTGTCAGCAAATAATGTTGGGAACTTTTAGAAATCATCAAATGTTTCACATTTTTCAAGCCTTGAGCCACATTCAATAAATTCTTCATTAGGTGGCTACATTCATTGGAACTTATTTACCAAAATAAATATAACATAATTTTGATCAAATAAATTTCTAATACCATTTAAAATGCCTTCCAAGTCAAGTGAAAGGTTAAATTTGGATCTTTAATGACCATCAGGATGATTTCATAAATGCCTGAAAAGACTTACATGAACTGATGATGCTAAGTGAAATGAACAGAACCAGCAGATCATACACGGCAACAAGAAGACTATATGATGATCAGTTCTGATGGACATGGCTCTCTTCAACAGTGAGATGATTCAAACCAGTTCCAATTGTTCAGTGATAAAGAGAGCCATCTACACTCAGAGAGAGGACTGTGGGAACTGAGTGTGGACCACAACATAGCATCCTCACTCTTTCTGTTGCTGTTTGCTTGCATTTTTGTTTTCTTTTTCAGTTTTTTTCTTCCTTCTTGATCTAATTTTTCTTGTGAGTGAGATAACTGTATAAATATGTATACATATGTCAGATTTACCATATATTTTAGCATATTTAACATAACCTGCCAACTAGGGGAGGGGGTGGGGAGGAAGGAGGAGAAAATTTGTAATAGAATGGTTTTGCAAGGGTCAATGTTGAAAAATTACCCATGCATACGTTTTATAAATAAAAAACTTTTAATAAAAAAAATTGGATCTTTGTCTTTATTATGAATGTGCAATTTTGAGAGAATTTTAAAACTCTCTTTAGTATAATTTACTATTTATAATGTGAGAACAATAATATTTTCTTTAGTACCCCTAAAGGATTGTTGTAAGATTTTAATAAGATGAAGACATGCTTTGTAAACACAAAGTACTTTGTAAATTTAGAAATAAAGATATTCAAGTGTTTTAAAGATCTAAACAAAACTTGTTCACATATTAAGGGTATTAAAGATAAAAGATATTTTAGGGATTAGTTAATTCAATTCTTTCATTTTACAAGCAAGAAACAAGATCTAGTGAGGAAAAATTCAATTCTTACTAATATTGATGCTAAGATGATGTGTACTGAATTGGATCTCAAACCACAGAGATTTATATATTCTGAAAATTGAAAGAGATTTTGGAAACTACTTTGTCTAATGTCTAAAACTTTTACCCTCCCCCATTTGACAAAGGAGGAAATAAAAACTCAGCATTAGTTCAAGGATCAAGGATCACTAGAATACTAGCTCAAGGACTAGAACTCAAGCTTCCTAATACAATACCCTTTCAGTCAAGTTGTTGAAATTTGATTCACACCCCTGGAGAAGAAGAAAATAGAGCTCGTCAGCCCTTAAAGAGCAACCTTATTCCCAATTCTATCTATCCTAATGGAATTAAGGATAAGAAAAAAATATATGTAACAGAGAGTGAGATAGTAAAAAAGGTCAGAAGCTGCTTTACAAGAAATTTTGGAAGATTTTGAGAGAAATCATGAAGCAATTGGAGGAGAATGATTTTCAAATTATTGTTGTTGTTTGTCCTTCATTCTCAAAGAGTACTATACTATCAGGGAGGAGGTGTTATAACATGCAAGGAGTTAAAATGAGGGAGAACTCATCTGCCTCACTTTCTATTCTGGATGCATCTGGCATCCAGTGGCAATGTACAAGATATAGATCAGGATGATCTCAGATGGCCCTGCATACAGTGTGTGTGGGGAGGAGAGGGGGAAAAGGAGCGAAGTGGGGGAGATCAAAGAAGGGAAGACTGTCAGGGTTTCTAGTCAAAACAAAAACAATTGCTGTTTACATTCATTCACTCTGAGCCAATCAGGTGCCAGTGACCAAGTGAGACTTGGTCTGGGACCTATTTTGGGTCAGTCAATGAGAAACAGAGTGATTTAAATTTTAGACATGGCCCTAGCTTGTAAACTCAAAATATTTTGGCATGTTTCATTTATCAAAATTTGCATTTCTTTGGGCAGAGCACTTGTAGGTAAGGATGTGATACTCTACTTCCAGATTGAAAGAGGAAGATTAGAGACTAGAATTTTTAAGAATTTGGCAAAACAGAATAAATTAAGAAAAGGCAATTGCATTAGTTGTTAATTTGGATTGGTAAATGGGGCAAATTGATGAAAAAGGAGACCAATGCTAATGGTAGGAGTGTGGCTGTGTTGTTGATAGAAAATGGGAAGTAATTTGAGTGAGATTATCAGGAATCAAGAGGTGATGATTTTGTTTTTAAAAGTTTTAACCAAGTTCTTGGAGTTGAAGTGTAAGCATTCACAAGTAATTAATATTAAGAAGTTAAAATTTTTCATCCTTATGATAAATAAGGGAAATTGTACGGTAATTCATGTAAGTAAAAAAAATTCTTTCACAGCCAAGAGATATTACCTGTTTCAAACCTGATCTTGCTGTTGGAAAAGAAGTGAGGTAGTCAAGATGATCTTTCTTGGTCATTAAGATGAAGAATGAATTATTACATAAATTAGGAAAAGGGCTTCAGTGGGGAAAGAAGGTAGGAGGATCTGAAATAAAAGAGGGAAAACTTTACTTTTGTCCCAAATAAAATGGAATCAAAGAGAAAAGTGGGGAGTATAAGAACAGATTCCATGTAGAACTTAAAAAGACATTCTCTTTCTGAAGAGAAATGATTTAGAAATTCAGAGGCAAAAGAAGATGCTTATCCTTCAAAGAATTACATACTAGAGTCACAGAGGCTATTAGCTTCCAATAAGAGGCAAAGGAAGAGAAGAGTAATAATATTTAGTGACCAATGCTAAGCAAAGACAGCTATTTGTTAAACTGATAAAAACAAAGAGGATTGTTGCCTCCTGAGAAATGTGTTCAAAACAGCACTTCCCTTGTCTTATCAAAATGGATAACAATTATCATGGCTCTTTTAGGAAAAACAAAACAAAACTTTAAAAACAATTGTGAAATCCTGCATAAGAATTTGTTTCTTACATTTGTTAGTAGACTAAAAAGCATAGGTTATTTTTCCTAACTGTGACATTTAAAACAAGCTATGTTGCAGAGAGTTAATTTGATAAGTGAACAAACAAATAAAAAGGTAACATTTAAGAATGGTGTTTGGATTTCTGAATAATGACTTACAATACAGAATGGAAAGCAATCTGACCACAGAAAGAGAATACTTAACAAAGAAAGATAACATGTATTTTCCAGGTGTCTTTATAAATTTATTCAAAAGGACTTTAATATATGTATATGTGTGTGCACATATGTATACATATATAAAATATACTATGCATTTTATAGTAATATTTAATATATGACAAACATATGCAGTTACAAAGTCAGACACAACTGAAAATTACCAAACAATAACAAATATAATATATGCTAATATATCATATAATGTATAACATTTTACATATGTACTAAATTCTATAGAAAGTAGCACCAAAAAGAGTGTGTGTGAAGAAAGAGGATTGGAGTGACCATTCATCCTAAAGAAAGATAGAAAATATTGACATCATATCATTTGCATCTTAGATTTGAGTAACATTCTGATTTCAAAGAGTTCAGAGGAAATAAAGGTAGAATCCAATTGAGTGAAGAGGTTACACCAGGAAAGATGAAAAATACTTGAGAATAAAAAGTTGAATTAAAAAAAAGAAAAGAAAAGAAATCCAATAAAGAGAGAGGGGGGAAAGAAATGAATTTTTTCTGATGAATAAGGCAAGTGAACAAGTAATTAATAACCAAAGTTTGGCATAGAAAGCAAATGGAGGAGAAAACAAAAGCAATTCAGAAACAGAAACAGGACAATAAACAGAAAAATGAATATAGAGTGATGACTTCTTGTTGCTTAACTTTTTTTGAGTATTTGTGACTCCATTTGGGATTTTCTTGACAAAAATACTGGAGAGGTTTGCAGTTTCCTTCTCCAGTTCTTTTTACAGATGAGGAAATTGTTGCAAATAGGGTTAAGTGACTTGTCCAGGCTCACACAGTTAGTAACTGTCAGGTGAGATTTGAACTCAGATTATCTTGACTCCAAGCCCAATGCTCTATCCACTTTCCCTTTAATATGATATGACCCTGTTTAAAAAAAACAAAGCATACGGCATGCTAAATATTAGAATTAGCTGAAGCTGGCTAGAGAAGTTAGAGATATAAGGTTTTCTTAGATATATTAGAAAAAAATTAAAAAGAGACTAAATCTTTGATAATGGTGGATACAACTATGATAAATGTCAATAAAAGGAAAGTGGGGTTTCTAATTTCTCATTTTTTTTTCTGTTTTCTTTGCAAAGAAGAATGACTTTTACATTGGATATGGGAACAAGTACTGGAATTGTAATTTCATTGATTTAGTCAACTTGCAGATAGAAACTAACAATGTAAGTCAGCACTTTCTCCACAACTTAGTTTTAAGAGAGTTTTCTGGAGCACTTAGAAGTTTAACAGCTTGTTTAGGGACCTTTGGTCAGTACTGCATGTCTTGAACCAGTTTCTCCTAGCTCTAATACTTGCTCCCTATCCACTATAAGGCAATTTCTGTGGAAATGAAAAAAAATAGAATGACTAACAGGGAACTGATATTTAAGATATTTAAGGAGTTTTTAAAACAAAAAATGGTGGCTGTTTGTGATGAATTCACAATGCCTGGCCCCAATGGACTAGATCTTCAAGTTCTAAAAGAATTGATGGATTATTGCTGTCACTGTTAGTGTTATTTAAAAGATTATTGAAAACAGAAGAGGTAGGGTAAGATTAATAGGACAAACAAGGTAGATCAAATGCTTTACCTACTTTTTTTAAATGAAAAGAAAGCAAAGTGCAACAATTGTTGGCTTGTTAACTTGATTTTGGTTACTGAAAAACATAATCATTAAAGATGTGGTTAACAAGTACTAAATATCTAAAATGGAAAGTTATAGAGCCATAGTTAAAGAGCCAGTATGGCTTCATCAAGAATAAGCCAAGCCATACCAACCTTATTTCTTTTTATTTTTTCC
>JAJPUD010003192.1:154846-166469 GCA_023553655.1 Myrmecobius fasciatus
AAAAAAATAGATAAGAAAAAGATAAATCTCCTGATTTTCAAAAATGGAAAGAATGTGAAATCTGCAAACTATAAGTCAGGAAGTTTTATTTTGATTCCTGGCAAAATTCTAAATTACATTTTTGGAAATATTATTAGTAAACATCCAAAAAAAGCAATTGATAACTAAATTTATTTTTTTGACAGGGTATCTAAACTAATGCTAAAAATGCTCAAAAAACAGTTTACCTACATATTGGCAGAGCATTAGTTTAAGTCTATCCTAATTATTCTTGCAAAAATAATGAAGAAATGTGGGTTAAACAATAGTATAATCTGGGAGTTTCAGTTGAATGAACAGGCATAACTTACAGGCAGGTCTTTAGCAGAGTGCCCCAGATAATTGTGCTTGACCTCTTACTGTGTATCATTTTTGTCAATGATTTGAATGCAGGAATAGGTAGGATGCTCATTAGATTTAAAGATAACACAAAGCTGGGAGAGATTTTTATCATACTGGATGAAATTCAAGATGAAAAAAAGACCTTGACAATCTAGAGCCCTGTGGTTCATCCAATAAGATAACATTCAGTAGGAATAAATTCAGTGTTACTACAATATAATAGTTGTATTTGCTTGAATTAAAAAAAAACTTCCAAGTAGAAAATAAGTGATATATACTAGAGAGTAAATTATCTGAAAAAAAATTAAGTTTATTTTTTGCAAGACAATTGGGGTTTAAGTGGCTTGCCCATTCACTTCTTTTTTTAAAAAAAATATGTATTAATTTATTTAAAACATTTTTAATTTTGAGTTCCAAATTCTATACTTCCTTCACATTCCTTCTCCCATTTACTGAGAAGCTAAGCAATATGATCAATTATGAATGTAAAATCATGCAAAACACATTTCCATATTAGTCATATTGCTAAAAACAAAAGCAAGGAAGTGAAGAAAGTGAGAAAATGATACTTTAATCAATGAGTTGCCAAGTTTTACAGTTGATCATCATTACATTATTGCTGTACTGTGCACAATAATCTGGTTCTCACTTCACTTTTCAACAGATCATATAGGTCTTGCCTTGGGTTATTCTTGAAATCACTTTGTTATTTCTGATAGTACAATAGTACTCCATCAAAATAATGTCATTAATTTTCTTATTATTTTCATAAAAGCATTTTTTGCTGCTTAAAGTTTGCAAAGCACTTCAGGTGTGTTATCCTCCCAGCAACCCTAGAAGGAAGGTGCTATTATTATATGCCCATTATATGAGGAGATTGAGAAAGGCAGTTTCCTACGTAGGAAAATGACTTGTTCAGAATCACAGCTGTTAAGTGTCTGAAGCAATATTTGAGTTCGGGGTTTTCCAATTCCTGGTACAGCATTCGTTTGCTCCACCTAGCTGTCTCATTAACATCTTTTTTAGTGCATTCAATTTCTTTTCTGTTCTCTAATCTATCTTAGAAACTTGTCTTACTTATTGTGCTTCCCCCCCCCTTGATTTCTTTACCTATTTCTTCTCATTCTTTCTAGGCTTTCTCCTAATTTGGGCCAGTTCCTTTGTCCAGTTCCTTCTTTTTAACATTCTCTTCATGATCTTTATTTCTTTTTGTTCAAATCCTTCTCTTTTTTAGTTTTGTCTTTCAGCAATGGTCCTCATCCTTGCCGGTATCAATCTTTTTCTTCCTTCTTCAAATTCTTTTCAAGTTGACTCAAATTTTAAATCCTTCAAGTCACCTTTACAAATAAATCCTGCTTTTATTTCTTCCCCTCCTTTTTTTTGGGGGGGGGGAATTCAGCTAAAACCTTTCTTTTCCTTTCACACAGCCTTTTTCTATGGAAGCCAGGATAGGAATCTCTTGACACCCATTATTGTTATACATAGCATTTCTGTTCCATGGTGTTTATTGCTGGAGGGCAAGTGAATGTTTTTGTCTCAACTTTTTAAAATTTCATATGAAACATAGCCCACATTACTTCCTAAATGACATATAAGTATGCATATTTGAGATCAGTAATTTCCATTTCTGAACATTTTTTCTCTTATTAGTTTCTCTTATTAGTTCTGTTATTATTTTTAATCACTATCTGTGTTTCTAGAACCAGGGAAATTTTTTTTCCCTTTCTTGCTTCATCTATCAACCCATAACAAGTATGAAACATCCATTTTTAAGTTATGCCTGTCTAGACTGGCAGGAGATCTACTTACAAAGTCTGTGATGAATCTGGCTTTTGTTTGTGCCTCTTCAATTTTGAAATCATTGTGCAAATTTTGTAAGTTTTGTGCAGCAGCCCATGGGCTGTTGGCAGTGAGTTACTTTCTAAAGTGGAAAACTAATATATAGTCACCCTCTTCCTGTTGTTATCCTTTTTGGGAATACTTTCATTGTCTTGAAGCTTTCAGAACTAATGAATTTAGGTTGGGAGTGATCTCACAGGTCTTTAGAGACAAATAGTGCAAATCAACAAACTTCCCATCCCTTTCTCTTAGATGTGTATATCATAATATCATAATGTGATATTATGAAGGCAATGTAAAAGTGTAAAATGAAAGTCATGTAAGTTAAAAACAAACACATAAACAAAACAACTAGGATTATTGATTCCAAAGACCTATAATAAGGTTTAGGTTCAAGTTTTTAACATGGGTCCTCTCTACATGCTTAACTATGGACAAGTCAATTCATTTCTTTATATCTTAGCTTCATCACACACGTGGAAATAATCATACCTAAATTGTCTATCCTAGAATGCTTGTGAGGTTTAATTGGGACATTATTTTTGAAAAGACTGAAAATTATACACATTGATGCTTTTGGCTGATGATTATCTTTTTTTCATTTTCTAATTGTACAACATAATGTAAAATGTCAGTTATTACAGATGGAATTATCCAAAAAGCATTGCTTAGAAGAGGTATTTCTTGACTTTTATTAGTAATGATGTAAATAGTATGTCACTTTATATTCAAATGGAAACTTTTAAATAATTTGAAAACTGTTTGCTCTTTTAAATAGCATAAACATCCTCCAGACAATTTATTTATATTATTATTATTACTATTATTCTTAGCACACTCTTCCTTTTTAATGAAAGAAAACCCAAGCTTCCATCCAGTTCACAACTAAATTGTCTTTGATTTTAAAGCAGAGAGATCAAATTAATGAAGTTTTACTCTATAATTATGATTGTGGCATTGTAGAAAACATGTATCCCTACAAAAGATCATGAAAGCAGTCTTAGGCCAACTCCATGTCTCATGAAAAGTATTTAAGTTTTGAAGCTTTATTCTGCTGTCTTATTTTTAAGGTACCCTACAGCAGAGCTCCCTTGTCATTAGACCAACATTTATTGTTATACCTAAGAGATGTTTAATAATATTTCCATGTTCCAACTCTACAGCACTGAACATCCTTCCAGAGGTTTAATAGAGTTCCCAGCAGGGAGTAGAGCCTAGCCAGCAGCATAAACATACCTATTATGAAAAACTTGGCTGTCAACACACACACTCTTTTTCTCCAATGATCACAATGTTTAAAGGAAATGAAAATCTTGCTATTTTTTTAACCTCTGTTTTTAATGATGCTATATAATGGTGAGTACTTGAATATCATGAGCTAAGGAAAATAAAAATGAAACAATTAAATGAACCAAAATAAACCTCTTGCATTGGGTAGGTATTCTATGGAATATTTATAGGTACATAGACAAGAATTACCCAGAATGAAAAAGCGTATATTGGTAGAGAGGATAGCTTTGTGGAAGAAATAATGGGCCCATCAACATATCCTGATTTAACTAGATGTGGAATGCATGACAAAGATAAATAATTGACTTAAAATCATACTGAAAGTTGTTGAGTGAATTGTTAGATAGCTCCATTCTTGTTCTTATTCTTCACTCACTCAATTTCTATGACTTTTTGTTTGTTTTTGTTGAAGCAATTAGGGTTAAGGGACTTGTCTAGGATCACACAACCAGGAAATGTTATGTGTCTGAGGTCAGATTTGAACTCAGGTTCTCCTGACTTCAAGACTTGTGCTCTATCTATTACACCAACTAGCTGCCCATTTTCTAAATTTTTTAAAATAAATATCATGGGGAAAAATAGTAAAGAATAGAATAGCATAAAGAAAACTGGAGGTCAGTAAATTTCAGATCTGGTCTTCACTCTGCTATTGAAGTGTTACTTATAATTTATAAAATAAGAAACATAGTTGCAATCATAGAATAGATTTAGAATTGTAAGGAATATTAAGAGACCATTTCCTCCAATCTCTCCATTTTACAAATAAGAGAATTCCTGCTTAGAGGTTGACTTGCTAAAGATCACCCAGGTGAAAGGCAAGGGAAGCATAAATTCTGACTTCAAAGCCAGAGTTTTTTTTTTTAATTTACCATTCTCCATTCCACTGTACCATAGTGAAATACTCTTCTGCAAAAAAAAAAAAAAATGATTCTCCTTCCTACCAGAAAAGACTCAATAACCACCTAAGGAATATATTGCTCAAGATTGATTTGATTTAGTTACTCTGAGATCCTTCAAAATTAGGATACTATGACTCTGTGGTTGTTTCTCAATAAACATTCCAATGAAAAATAAAGATTTTATACAGTCATATATGTGGCGGAGAAATGAGCAAGGAGAATTGAAAGGATGGAATTTGAAACCAGTTGTGCACAGAACCAGAGAATTAGCATCTCTTCACCTGAACCATTTAACCACTGAATTTCCTGCATAACTTCTGGGTCTATTATAGTTCCTCTTGCATTATATCTGGTAATCCATCACTAAGGTTCTTTCCAGCTGTAACATTCCATAAGAATAAACCATTCTTCTTATCATAGTGAAATTTGTTTTTATTTATTCACTATGTGAAAGAATTCTAAAAGTGTTTTGAATAATATTTGTTGTTTAGTCAGTTAATAAAGTCTGACTGTTTGTGACCCCATATGGAATGTTCTTTGCAAAGATACTGCAGTGGTTCATTATTTCCTTTTCCAGTTCATTTTATAGAGGGGGAAACTGAAATAAACAGGTAAGTGTCTTGTCCAAAATCACATAGCTAATAAGTGTCTGAGACCACTTTTGTACTCAGGTTCAAAACTCTGCCTCCAGGGCTAGCATTCTATCCATGTGTCACCTAGGATCATAGAGGTCATCTATTTTGATTTCCTCTTGCAGAAAAAGTATATTTAGGGTATTGAAATTTTTCTAGAGCTGAGAACCTAGAG
Source organism: Myrmecobius fasciatus (assembly GCA_023553655.1). Taxonomy (NCBI): domain Eukaryota; kingdom Metazoa; phylum Chordata; class Mammalia; order Dasyuromorphia; family Myrmecobiidae; genus Myrmecobius; species Myrmecobius fasciatus. The sequence continues at coordinate 160,063 of JAJPUD010003192.1, forward strand.
ACAAATCCTAGACTGATCTGCTATTTTCTCCAGGTCACTTGACTGGAGTTCAGTTTCTTCATTTGTATTAATAGGGATGACACTATATAATCTTCAATTTTTTTCCATCACTGTCAATAATATAATCAAACTAGCTTCTATGAAAAAACAATTTGTTGCCCATAGTTTAGACATACTGCCTTTCTTACCGGAGGCTCCTGGTAATTACATAATTCATAATTTCTACAAATAGGCCTTGCAATTCATTATCAAAATGTTTTAGTTATATAATCCAGCTATTCCTTTCTTAATTCTTACTAGTCTTTCTTAGACTTTTTGACAAAACAGTTTCTAAATGTGAAAAGAAGTAGAAAATCTGGTTCCATGTTATCAACAGATAATTGAATTTTTCTTTGTCTAGCACATCTCCAATAAATTATAGCTTTCATTTCTATAGGATTTAGGAACTTAAAAAATACTTTCCTCACACTGTCCTTTTGAAATAGGTATTTCAAGCTTTACAAACATTAAAAAAAGCAGATGAAGTAATTGAGGCTCAATGTTACAGTAATTCTCTTAAAAGTCACCCAGCCAAGAAATGTCCTGAGAATTGAACCCAGATCTCTCAACTTTCTGTCTTGTGCCTAGTAGCTTTCCTTATAAATTTGAAATCAAGAAAATGTAATAATTATGTTTATGATGGTCCATGTAGTATTTTAAAGTTTCAAAATATTTTCATAAATGTTATTTCCATTCATTCTCAGAAGAAGCTTCTGAGCTAAGCATTGGTTTAATTTTACAGCCTGGGTAACTGAGGTTTAAGTGAATGTGGTTTAATAAGTCTTTAGTTTCTCCATTTAATGCAATGAAGGACACTTAGAGGTGTCATATTATCTCCTCCTCTTTCATTTATCCAGTTCAAGTGCTATCTGGATGGTCTCAGTTGAGTATGCAACAAGCGTGGCTGAGCAGTTCAGACCTTCAGTTCCAGAATGGAATGCCAGCAGGATGAAGGAAAATGTCAAGCACTTCTCTACACACTTTCTCTTTAGAGCCAGCATATTTATATAAACTATTGAATAGAATACAAACAAAGGAAAGAAAGGTTCGAATAGTTTGGGAGGAGCTTGTCATTCTGGATCAGGGATTTAATGTCAAAGCTGCCCCAGGAATTCAATAAAGAATTGATGGGGAAAATGTTTTCCTTTTTTCCTATACTGTATAAATACTTAACATTACAAACTGTGTGTGCCCAAGCCAGCTCCAAATATACTTAACAGCAACAGTTGCTACTTTTTCTGCTTTTGCCAGAATATCAGTGTCCAAATGTTAAAACTCACTGGGATATTGGTAGGGAAGAAGAGAATTATGAGGGAAGGAAAATAAAGAGGAGATTATTTACAATTCCCAGCATATTTATTACCTTGGCTAATGTCTTTGAAATCTAATTCAATATGGAGACAACTAGAAACCTTGTCCTGCCCTGGAAGCCTAATTTTTATATTTTCCAGATTAAGATACATTAATGCCAGGGAAATGAAAATGAGTGTCTCTAGCTTTCCAAGCCTTTATCTTCTCTGCCTTGGAAATTTTTTTCTCTAAGTCAAGAATTTTATTTAATGGATGGAAAAGATAGTTCCTATGCATTTATTCACTGGAAAAAAAACTTAAAAAGCACCTACTATATGTCCCTCAAAGGTGTGAATAAAAGAGAAAAATAAAATAAAGCCTGTATTATATGAACTTGTTTTCTAATGGAAATGAATAACATGGGCACAGAAAATAAAACACAAAATATATAGCCTTGGAGAATAGGAAATTCATGAAAAACATGGGTGGTAGAAAAACAAGAAAAGTCTCATATAGTCTCACAAAAAATACTCATATAGAAGTAACAGAGGAGAAGGATTCTGGGAAGGTGGCAGAATAGGTCAGAAAATTCCACACTCTCCAGATTTCCCTCACAAACAAAATAAAATTGTACTTCAGAGTGAGCATAGACCAGTGAAAAACAAAGATTTGTCGCAGAACAGGGATCTTCTTGGGACAACCCAAGAAGACCCAAAGATAGACCCCATTATTAAGTTTTAATCAAGGGGAAGTATAAAAATGTCCAGGCCAGCTCTGCTGAAACAGCAAATGGGGAGACCTGGGGCTAGCTGACTTTGCAAATAGCTTCATACTCAACCACAGGAACGTTTACCTTTAAGACAACTTGGAGAGTTGGAGTTCTGAGTCCAGGAAGACTGAGGGAACCTCTTTTGATAAGCTAGATTCACCTTTGCTGTATATATGTGGGTGAGAAATAACCAGTACACCCAGTGAGTGGAGAATCGGTGGGGAAGGGTAGATGCTTGTGGCTGGCACTTGCTCGAGGGTGGAGTTTTTGGTTCAGTGTTTCAGATTACACAGAGCTGAGGTGAAGCCATAGGCACCATTCCCCCCACCCACAATTAGAGGGAGTAACACTGATACATTCTCATTTAGAAAAAAAAAAGAGGGGGCAAAGAAGAAAGAACCCAAGCATAGAAACTTACTATGGGAATAGGAAAGACTGGGTTCATTTTCAGAAAAGAGCACTGAAGTTAAGAAAAAAAGCCTTACTCCAAAAGAAAAAATGTTTTCCTGCCCAGAACAAAAAAAATTTAGACACACTTAAAAAAAAAAAAAAACTTTAAAAATCAAATGAAAACAACTGAGGAAAAAACTAAAAAAAAAGAAAAAAGAAAATAAGAACAGGATGATTATGAAAGTCAATTATGAAAAGACGATCCAGAATCTTAAAGAAGAAAATGAGGGAACATTTATTGTTACTTATTTCGAACCTCCCTGATGTTCTGCTGGGCACATGACAGTATAACAGTTTTTGAATTTTCCATTTTCTGCCTTTTCTTTATAAAAAGAAGTAACAGAATAGTAGAAATAGACGTGTAATATTTAAATGCCATCTAGTCCAATGTCTTCATTTTGTAGTTGTAGGAACTGATATCAAGACAGTTTAAAAGATTTACTCAAATATTCCATAGGTAGTAAGCAACTTAGGAGGAAATAAGACCAGGACATCTAATAGTAGAGTCCATTCTCTCTCTTTTTAAACATTTTTATTACTTATTTTCTTTTATAATAGTTTTTTATTTTTTAAAAATACATGCAAAGATAGTTTTTAATATTCACCCTTGTAAAAACCTTATGTTCCAAATCGTTCTCATTCTTTTCTCCCCACCCTCCCCTAGAAAGCAAATAACCCAATATATGTTCACATGCACAATTTTTTTATGCATGATTCCATAATTATCTTGCTGCACAAGAAAAACCACATCAAAAAGGGAAAAAAAGCAAGCCAACAACAACAAAAAGGTGAAAAATACTATGTTATGATCCATATTCAGTCCCCACAGTCATCTCTGTGGATATAGATAGCTCTTTCCATCACAAGTCTATTGGAACAGACCTGAATCCTTGTTGAAAAGACCCAAGTATGTCATAGTTGATCATCACATAATCTTAACCCATTGATATACTTCCAGTTGTTTAGATATTACTTTATTTGTGTGGAAAGTGTTTTGTAATTGTGTTCATATAGTTCCTGACTTTGTCTTGGCAGGTAGATTCTCAAATATTTTATGTTATCTACAGTTATTTTAAATGGAATTTTTCTGTCTATTTCTTGCTGCTGGATTTTATTGGTCATACATAGAAATTCCCATGATTTATGTGGATTTATTTTGTATCCTGCAACTTTGCTTTAGTTAATAATTGTTTCTATTAGCTTTTTAATTAATTTTCTAGGATTCCTTAAATATACCATCATAACATTTGCAAAGAATGTTAATTTTGTTTCCTCATTACTGACTCATTCTTTTAATTTTTTTTCTTTTCTTATTACTAAAGCTAACATTTCTAGTGATAGTGGACAACCTTGTTTCACTCTTAATGTTATTGGAAATGTTTCTAATTTATCCCCATTACCTATGGCATTTGATGATGCTTTTTAAAAGATACTACTGATCATTTTAAGGAAATCTCAATTCATTTCTATGCTCTCTAGTGTTTTTAATAGGAATGAGTGTTGGACTTTATCACTTGCCTTTTCTGTATCTATTGGCACAATCATATGATTTCTGTTATTTTGGTTATTGATATAGTCAATTATGCTAATAGTTTTTCTAATATTGAATTAGTAGGATCAGTTTTCTTTAACCAAACACAGTTATATACCACTTTTCCTTTGTAAGAAAACTGTATCTTTGTTACCTGCAGATATTAAATATTTTTAGCCATTAATATTTTACCTTCATTTTAAGTTGTACTGGTTGGTAATATCACCTTATGTATTTTATTGGAAAGTTGGAAATAAAAATAATTTTCACAAAGGCCGAAAGAATATTAAATTATGTCATAAATTGATTAGTAACTATTAGCTCAAGATGCTCTGTATCTTACAATTTTTCCTTTGGTCACAAAGTATAGAGACAAAGGACAATGGTTGTTCATAAACTCCATAGAACAGTGGGTAGGCTCAATATGGCAACTCTCCATCTTCATCCCTGGGAGATACCAATTCTGTCCTGAGGATACAGGTCTGGACCAAGCAGTTATTAGAGGTCCTTTAGACATCCTATTCAAAGAAATCCTTCCTAGCATGGCTCTAAAAGATCATAAAAGTTGTTTGTGATTCACTGGGGTCTGCTTGGATTTCAGGGTCATTTTCATTTCAGGTCTGTGCTCACATGGTAGATGTGGGTCTGAAAAATCTCTCTAACTCATTCTAATACAAATCACTTCTGAGAAGAGGAAGTATGTTGAACATGCCATATGACCATGATCCTTAACTAGACATCTTTCTAGGACATTCATCCCAGCACATGATCAACCTCCAACTTGTATATGTTGAGTTATTTGGAACTAGAAAAACTCTGAATTGTGAACAACATGACTTCAAGTAGATTACAACATCTTCAATTTGATAGGTGGGGAAACTTTGGGAAATTCAGTCTGTCCCTACAATGCTCAGATTCTTCACCAGTGCAATTGGAAAAAAGATATCCTGTGCATCTAATAAGGTGACTGTGAGGATCAAATAAGATAATGTACATGACAGTACTTTGAAAACTTCAAAAAGCAGGCACATATTAGGTATTATTCTTATATTCAATTTCACTTTCTTTCAAAGAACAAAAAAAAACTATTTTCTCTCATTTTCACTCTCATCATTGGGGAAAAAATAAAAAAGGGAGAGGGAAGGACAGGCAGAAAAGCAAAAGAAAGCCCTTGTAAGAAAGATGCATCCATCAAGACAACCAAAGTCCCATATTTACCATATCCAAAAAATAGGGATTTAAATCTGTGCTTTGCATTCATCATCTCTGTAAAAATGGGATAGTATATAGACCATTGTTACTCTGGGATCACAAATGGTCTTTGAGCTGATCAGAATGCTTAAGAATTTGAAAGATATTTGTTTTTTTTAACAGTGTGATTCAAACTATTTAAATTATTATCTTAGTTATTCTCACTTCTCTTTGCATCATTTCATATTTTTCATATTTGTCTTTTCAGCTTTCACTGAAATCAGTCTTTTCATAGATTTGCATGACAGAATAAGAAAATCAATCAATTGATCAATCTATCTTCTATCTACTATTTATCTATATCTATAGATCAGTCTCACTATTAGGTACTAGTTATCTCCTCCCAAAAAAAGAGGCATATTTCAGTGGTGACAAAAAAGGACATTGCCACTGTCATTCAAAATTCTCTAAACCATAGAGATCTATTCATTATTTAGTCATTTGTGATAAATCAGTCACAGATTCTGTATGTTAATATCAGAAACAGATGGACTGTGGAGGGCAGAGACTGTGGATTTCTATGTGTGTCACGACAAAAGGAAGAAAGAACATTCATTAAATAAAGAAATGGATTTCAGGGGCAACAACAATGCCACATCATGGATATCTGAGGAATAGGCATTTTGTGGTTCAAACAAAGCAAATACCAGCCACTAATTATTAAGTTTACATGTAAAGTTGCAGTAATTAGAGCTCTGGGTGAAAGGAGTGTGGGTCACAATTCCACAACAATGACAGCATGAAAGAAAATGCATCTGCTTCAGGTCAGCATAGGAAATAGATATTGATAAGTTCTCTAAGAAGAAAAGCACAATGAGAAATAGTGATTCACCCAATCATTGGTTAATGTGTGTGTTTCTGTACATGATAGTTATGAGCTCTATTTCTTTCCAGTAGCAATAATTCAGAACAAGGTTAAAAAAAAACACACCTTCAGAACATTGGCTGAAGCTGGTGATCTTCGACCAGCCAACAATGATTAATGAAATAGAGACACAGAGATAGAGAGAAAGTAGAGAAAAAGAAAGACAGAGAGAGAGAGAGAGAGAGAGAGAGAGAGAGAGAGAGAGAGAGAGA
>JAJPUD010003192.1:166479-181533 GCA_023553655.1 Myrmecobius fasciatus
AGAGAGAGAGAGAGAGAGAGAGAGAGAGAGAGAGAGAGAGAGAGAGAGAAGGAGAGAGAAGGAGAAAGAGAGAGAGAGAGAGAGAGAGAGAGAGAGAGAGAGAGAGAGAGAGAGAGAGAGAGAACAGAGTCACAGATTCACAGATTCCTCTAGGCTATGTATGAGGAAACTAAAGTCTCAAAATTATGAATGACTTTTCCACAGAAAAGAGAAATTACTTCTCCAAGGTTCCTTGGTAATGAAGCCACAGATATAATATTGTAGATAATGAATATTAATTCATCATCCTTATCAATGCTTGCATGTAACCATGAAATTCTTTGATAACTTATGTATCCTTATTGGATAGGTCCTGTCCATGTTTCAGAAAAAAATATTGGGGACTTGCTTGGTTTGTTATTGAATAGGGGGTCAGAATAATCTGGGGAGTAAGACCATTTTTGTCAGGTAACTAGGGGAAAGCACTTGTGAAATTCCAATCTAGGTTTTATGGTGTCAGCAAGAGTATATGATAATTTAATCTGATGATTTCCTTCCAATTGTCATTAAGAAAAGAATAAAGGCTTGATGATATTGCTTGACTTTGTAGTATTAACAAGATTATAGAAACATAGAGGATCTTATAATGAACCTTAGAGAGAAAATGCTAGTTATATGGACCTTGCACAAGATATTTAGTAGCTTGGGGTTATTACATTTTTGTAAGGTTATAATTTCTTGTAATAGTTGCAGAATGACAGGTGGGAAAGTAGGTTTATACCATGCTCTACCTGTGGGATATAACTCGTTATTGGGTTACATTGAGTTTTCTCAGGAAATTCTCACACAATTATTATTTATTAAGTGTGTATTATATGTAGTATGATTTGCATTTTGGTGGCCTATAAAGTTATGTAATTAATTCCCTATTTCCAGTATTTTTACTAAATTATAAGCTTGCAATCTATTTGCAGTAAAAGAGAGACAGAGAGAAACAGAGAGGAAAGAAATAATAGAAAGAAGGAAGAAAAGGAAGGAAGGAGAGGAGGAAGAGAAAAAGAAACTCATGTAATACATTTTTTCCCATTTTTTCAAATGGTGTCCTATAGTTCCTAATTTGGAAGATTAAAGAAACACTAACTTGCTTTCATATTTATTTTAGTTTAATTCTACTTGGCACATACTGTTGCTTTGGATTCTTCCAAATGGCTGAAAACAAACTACTAGTTTTTAAGAAGATAAAAAAAAATAGGGAGAGAGGATAGTATAAAACCACTAGATAGATTTCTGGCCAATCTTCAAGGACATTAAAACTAAATGGTTTTATTTCTTTTAATGATTCATTTAATTTAGTTATATACTATAGGACTTTTTTAGTAAATATATGATAATGGTAGTGGTATATATGCGTGTATGTTTATTTATATATATTTGAAAGATTGTTAGCACATTGGATTGCTGTTGAAATGGATTTCCAATTTATTTTTGTAAATCTAAATCCCAGATTTCCTTTTTTATTTGTTTTGTTTTGTTTTACTTTCAGATTGAGAGTATGAAGTTTCTTAAATACTATATTCTTCTAATAACCCTCTCCCTCCCTCACCTATCAGAAAATCTGCAATATTTGATTTCCATTAAAGGAAACCAGTTGCTTCCATTAAAGGAAATTAGCAGACTTAGCTGAGTTTATCTTTTTCCTCAATCTTTTTTTATCCAGTATGGTATCACTGTCCCTGACTACCCCCTGCTTTTTGTGATGCCTGGCACTAAGAATGCTAGGGTTGCAAAGGATATACCAAAACCACTTAGGTCATTTTATAAACACACTTGGTTTAAACAAAGCTCTGAGATGCTAGTCCAATAGATGTTCTGTTCTAGGACAATCCCTCCTATTTCTCATTCTCTGCCAGCATTCTCTCTCCCCCCCCCCAATTCTCTCTTGCTCAATAGATGGAGGAAGATTCAATCAGACAAGATGCTGAGTTGAAGGTCAAAATGAAATTATTTTCCCACCCCTTTTCATGTTTCTAAGCCAAACATTTCACTAACAGAAAAAAAAAGTTTATCCTTACTTGCCCTGGAAACCCTGTTATTTTCCTCTTAAACAAACCACTGTATGCTTTGGAGGTTTGATCCCACTGCCATGTCTAACTTCCCTGGATTTGTCCTGCTCTGATTTGCCTCAATTTGTACCACTTGCTTTGTAAAAATAAAAAGATTTCTGGAACTGGCCTATTTCCATAAAGGGTAACTGGAAATTTTGCTTTCTTATTCACTACCCTCATGCTTTATAGCTCCAGAGCAAACATATTTCACATTCTCTTTAAAAAGTTTATCTTTTTTCCCTCTATATGCTATTTCCATGTTCCTTATTTATTTGCCCATTTCCCCTCTAATTTATAGGTATCTTAAGGGCACATTATTCAATTAGAGTTTTTTTTTAATACATATGCAAAGGTCAATGACCTCAATTGATTAGTGTTATGTGGATGTTACATATGGAAGGTCAGGCATCATGAACAGAATATTATAATAGATAAATGAAATCTGCTTTTGCCATTGCATCTGCCTCTTTTTTTTCCCCCGGTAAAGGGCTACCAGTGCGCAAGCTGGTAGAGAGTGACAGGATGCCTGCTTCCTGAATGATAAGGAGAAATGAATGAATTTCACACTGACAGTCTGTTAATCCATTACCTGGCAACCACCACACTGGAGACCAATCCCCATTTACAGCAATCCATGTACAGCCTCCTGAAGTCTTATTTAAGTAATATCTGGGCAATCTGTGAATGAAGCGACCCAGAGTCATATATAATCATCATAATGGGATTCACTGACAGATATTAGCTTTTTCTGCTAACCCAGGGATAGAATTTTTCATTTTTCTTTCCAGAATGTTAGTTATTATTAAATTTAAGATGTAGCAGAAAAATAATACTTTTCCCTCCTTCTTTCTAACAATTGAAATGTATAACCCTATGGCATTTGCACAATATGCTTAATTTGCAAATGGTTATCAACAGTGTAAATCTTAGCTTCAGAGAGATCTATTTGTGCTTCCAACTTTTTAATCATGCAGATAGTTTAATACTGAATAATCTTTTTTAATTCATTGTTCCCAATCCATTTTTTCTTTTATAAGTTTTCTTCTCCCAAAGTATTTCCAGGGGAATGTCACTAGAATGTATCTATCATAGTCCTGAGACCTGTCTATCTAGTACATGAGATGAAATCTGACCTAAGAATAGTCAATTTATCATTTTAGAGGTGATCAAAATTATTTCTCTTTTCATAGAACTTCAAGACATAAAACCATAGGCAAGCATGGGCATATATGGCCATATAAGTAAAATCAAATCTTATTTGTAAGTTTACTGGAAGGTTAATTTTTAACTTTCCTTTCAGGACTCAGGGTACTCAGACCTATATTTCTGATACCTTTATTAAAGGTTACAATTATAATTGGACAAATTCTATGGGTTCGGACCATTAATCATTCAGTCTTTAGGTGCTATGAATATTTGTTGATAGGTGCGGAGACAGTTTCTTTTCAAAAAAAAAGATGCTAACAGCTTTTTGGGTATGGATAAACAAGGATTTTTTACATTATATATTAAATCTTCTTTTGCCCTCCTGGCTATAGAGTTCTACTAGTTACTGCCAACAATAGTGTGGTTGTGGGGTTGATTCCGATTCAAACCCTATGGAGTCAATGGACTGAGTAGGGTTTTTTAGTAATAAAAGCAAAACCAATTCACCCAGATATTTATTAATTATATACTCCAAATGTACCTGTCTATAAGTATTTGGTACACTGCCATGTGGAAGAGGAACTATATTTGTTTTGTCCCTGGAGGGCAAAATAAGTAAAAACTCATAAAAAAACTATATCTAGGCAGATTTCAGAGTTTGTTGGAGGGAAAAGCCTTCCTTTTATAACAAAAGAGTAGGCTAGCATTGGAAGTAGTAAGCTGCCCTTCATCCCTTCTTTAGAAACCTCAAAAATAAAGGAAAATTCCTTCTATGTAATTAGCCATGAGATATATGCCTGTGTCACAGTTAATACCTAATAGGATGTTCATTAATAATTTACTAGCCAATACCATGCCACTTCTAACTCTAGTTTTCTGCTGTTAGCACATCAAAGTGCTTCTCACAGAAACTGACAAAATAATGAATTATGCTTTCTTGTCCCTTTCTATTACAAATTTTTATACCCTTTTGGTTTGCCAAAAACTTGAAATTTTGGGCAGGTTGGTAAATAAATAAACCATAAGATCAAGAAGCCATATGTTAACACAAGTGTAGTCTAATTTAAAGACTCTCTTGGATTAGTCAGCTGTTATACCAAGGGTTTGTATTATACTGTGGGCTTGAGATTTGTTCTTGTAAGGGAATTACCAATGAAGAAATTCCCTCTACCAGAGCACATCTGCTTCTGCTCGGCATTTTATGGTTTTAGAGAGCTACCTGGAATAATGGCAGTTTCAGGGACTTAGCCATGGTCATATAGCTATCATATGCAAGAAGATGGACTTAAACCCAAGCGTTTCTGATTTCTGGTTAGCTCTCTATTAACTATGCTACATTGCCTCTGTAACTAGAGCAGTTATAATTATTTGAATTAAATTCTTTTTTTCAGAGAAGATTAAGAGAGAGTTGATCTTGAGTGAAAATATTGAAAATAGAAAAGATTTTTTTTAATTTGTAAAGGAATAGATATTGGTTTTTGTGACAATATCTGTTTATGGGTGTCTCTGTATGAAACAAGGATATTGTCTAAATTCATTTAAGCTTGGCTTTCACACACCTGTTCAGTTCTTTAATTTTGGCAGGAAACTCCCTGTTTTGTTACAAAAGTTCTCTCCTATTAATTCCCTTTAAAAATCTCTCATTCTTTGTCTCACTGTACATAATCCCACATTTCTATTATGTTCTAATTTCTTAATTCTCATGGAATCCAGTCTTTTGAGTCAATGTAAGAAAAAAAAACCAGGAACTAGTTATCAGAAGTCAAAAGACCCTATCTGGTAACCTTAGGTCAGGTCTTTACACTTTTATATGAATTTATAAGAGATTGAGTGAAGCTAGGATAATTTGCTCTAAAAGTATAAAGGAAGTATTAGAATGGGGAGATATAGGCCTGATGGTGGCTTTTGGAAGAGATCAGCAACTCTGGGAGGTAGTAAAAAGATGTAAACATGGTATCTCTAGACCTTCTCAAGACAATTTTTTTGTTGTTTTCCAGATATATAGGTCATATAAGATTGCTTTGGAGACAAAATGTTTTAATGTCTATACCTATCACTTTGTTGCTATATTTGGCTTAGTTATCAACAATGTCCTCTTGGAGATCAAGATCTATATTATGTCAGTTTCTTGCCTGAAATGAATGTCCATCTGTATGGATGGATCAAAGGAAGGAAGGATGGAAAGATGGAAGAACAGAAGGAAGGAAGGGAGGAAATAAGGAAGGAAGGAAGAAAAGGAAAAAGGAAGGGAGGGAGGAAGAGAGGAAGAAGAAGGAAGCTGTTTAGTAATACTCCTGAGTTTTCAAGTAACATCTTACTGAGGGCTGGAGAAAGATAACTATGCAGGAACAGAAAGAATAATCCTAATTTATTGTGTAGAAGAATCTCGTGTTCAGAATCATGAGTAATAAGGGAGAAGAGAGTCTTTTTTTGTGAGCCCAGGAATAATGCAAATCTATGAACAAATTCATCTTTCAGTGCTATAAAACACTAGCTTTTTGTAGTTACACAAGAAAATAAGGTATATTAAGGTTTTGGAATTTTTCCCTTTCTTGATCTCCTGACATGGAGTGAGCCAATCTACATCAGCCTCCAGAGTATAAGTGATATCCTGGATAAGGGGAAAACATTACATCATTGTGGTCCTTTCAGGTGAGCAAACAAAACCAAGATACAGCAACTCATTCAGGGCTGGGCTTTGGACCTTTGCCCTGACATACCCTTGGGTGCTAAACAACAAAATGAGGGAATTTCTACCACAGCCCTGTGGTACCCCAGATGATTGAGCTGCTTCCTAATTAGGACCTGTTACCCTAACTAACCTACTCGTTTCTACTCCGTGGTTTTTCTGTCCAAAAAAATGTGGTGATAGGAACTTAAAAGGGATTCATCATCTCTGTCATTTTTGGTGAATATTTTTATAGTCTAGGACCTGAAGATGTCTTCATTCCAGAAGAGAGATCAGTGACTCATACACAGAAGTCCTCTATCATCCTTGAATTACTCCCCTGTGCCATACTGGTTTGTCAGAAGCAAATTAGCCTATGGAGGTTTTAGCATTTTGTGGAGAAATTGACTTCTACACAACTAGCTCTATTTTGACTTGTACATACACTTCTTATCTCTGGGGCTCATGGGACCAACAAGGCTATTCATCCTCTTACCAAGTTAAAGTCATTTTTAGTTTTCTAATCCTACCTGAACTACACACATCACAGCTTCACATTTTTAAAGGCCTTAAAATAACGAACAATGTGTGTGGAGAGGAACATATGGTAGATAGAGAAATGATCTAGAAGTCTGGAAGACCTGTGTCACTAGGAAAGTCACTTAGCCTTCTGATAACTCAGACAATTATCTAAGGCTATATATAGTATGCATAGATCTATATTGGAGGAGGTTAGGACTGATTCCTACCACCATCACCTTAAAAGATAACAAGAGAACATTTCCTTTGCGCTGAAAGCATCTGGAATCACTTCTGTTGATCTTGTCAACTTTGTTTGCTTAAAGATAAAAGGGACAAGCCTCTGCCTCTGTTTTTATTTCCCAGGGAGATGTCAGGAGCCCAGGATACTGTGGAAAGGGGAAAGGTATTGGGAGAGAGGAAGCACCTCTCCACAATTCCAGAGGACTATTTAAAAGCCTCAAGAGGTGGCCTCAAAGCTAATGTAGATTAAATGTTTCTCCTGAAATTGGATTGTGGTAGTATTGAGAGACAATTAGTATTTTTTTTTTGGAAAATAATATTTTTAGGGTTTTGACACTTCAATGTTTTAGAGTGTTACAAAAAGTCAGGATGCATGTAAATTGACAATTAGCATTCATATTGAGAAGGACAATGTAGAGAAACAGTTACAAGAAAATCTGGGAAAGTGGGGTCAGAAAATATTTTTCCTTCTAGGCCTGGTAAGAACCAGATAGCTCTTAGAATTTTTTCCAACCTCTTCCTGGGGATATCAAATAGAATATAAAATTTAAAGAGAGACTATTTTTAGGAATTGCAAACTTTTTGGAACTCAGGTACTTCTTACTCTCTTTTTCTTGTCTATCCCATTTCTACTGGAATTTTAAGTTCATGGGAATGAGAAGGGCGAAACTAGAGGGTCAAGAATGAAGTTTGAGGATAATAGACAAGAAAAAACACTTTATATTTTTTTTTAAAAAATCCAGAAGTGGAAGGTCAAGAAATTTTCTATATAAAAATCAGAACCCAATATATATATATAAAACCCAGGTTTCATTTGAGGTCCCATCTTGGGAGGATTCTAATAATTATAATTATATAAAAATCATTGATTATTCTCTTACTATGTGCAAGATACTCTGCTAACACCAAGGATACACTTGTTTTATAGCTTACACTCAGAATAAAATAAGATGATGAAGAAGAAGATCCTTTTGCTGTGGGAGCTTACATTTTAATAAGGAAAGACAACACTTAAAAAGGGAACTGAAAACGAGCAGAACTGAAAACGAGCAGAACCAGGAGATCATCATACATGGCAACAACAGTATTACATGATGATCAATTCTGATGGACATGGCTCTCTGCAACAAAGAATTGTCTCAAACCAGTTTAAATTGTTCAATGAAGAAAACCATATACACCCAGAGAGAGGGATATGAAATATGGACCACAACGTAACATTTTCATGATCTCTATTAACATTTGCTTGCATTGTGTTGCCTTTCTCTGATTCTTTTTTTTTTTCTTGTAGATAGGATTTTTCTTGCATAACTTCTCAAGCATTTCAACATTATTAACATGTAGTGGACTTCCTGCCATCTAGGGGAGGGGAGGGGACTGGGGGTAAAATTTGTAATGGAAAGCTTTGTAAAGATCAATGTTGGGAAACTACCCATATACATGTCATACAAATAAAAAGCTTTAAATAAAAAAAAAAGGGAACTGAAAAACTGGAGTAGTGATGCTTTGTCTGGGAAATGGAGAAGATAAGTGTAGAGGGAGTTGAATGAAGAATTGAGTATTGTTGAGACCCCTCAAAAAATAAAGTCCCTAAACTAAATACTCACCAACAAGTTCATATCTAATTTTATACCATATTTCATATTTATATAATACACAAAGTTACACAAAGCACTTTATGTATATTATCTCATTTGTTTCTCACAACCACTATTTTTACAAATGAGGAAATTAGTGCCAAATGAAGTCTCATCAAAGACACACTCTTAGTAAGTCTGAAAGGAAATATTTGAATTTGTCTTAATTCCAAATTGAACAAACTATGGACCATATCATTTGCCTCCCTAAAGATCATATTGGAATTGAAGTGAAATTAAGAATTCAAGGGGGAAGGGAAGGTAGAGGATAACTGGGCCAGTTTTCAATAATACTTAGTTCTTTATTAGAAAGGTAGTATAAAGAAATAATAAGAAAATACTAAGGAAAATATTGATCCCAAATGTACAGAACACTATCAGAAAATCTTCAATGTAGCTTCCTCTATCTTAGCCCACCTCAAAGTGCTACACAGTGTTCTTTCTGAGAACTAAGACTCAGGGTTCCTCTTACTACACCTAAGTGAGAAAAGTTCATTTTGAAAGGTTGTAAAATAAGATTTGTTCTCATAAAGTATATCTTCATTCATGAATTTTCTGAGTTCTTTCATGTTCTTGTTAGAAACTTCTAGGTAACACAAACAAAACCAATGTAAACAAAATTAAAAGGGAAGTACAAAGATGGGAACAAAATTTAGTCAGTGCTTCTGATAAATGTCTCATTTCTAAAATATATAAAGAACTGTGTCGAATTTATAATTATACATATCATTCTCCAATTGATAAGTTATCAAATAATATGAGTAGATAATTTTCAGATGATGAAATTAAAGCCATTTATAGTCATATGAAAAATGCTCTAAATCACTCTTGATTAGAGAAATGACAATTAAAAGAACTCTGATGTAACACCTTACACCTCTCAAATTGGCCAAGATGCCAGGAAAAGATAATGATGAATGTTGGAGGGGATGTGGGAAAACTGGGACACTAATACATTGTTGGTGGAACTGTGAATAGATCCAACCATTTTGGAGAGCAATCTGGGACTATGTCCAAAGGGCTATCAAAGTGTGCATACTCTTTGACCCCGCAGTGCCACTACTGGGTCTGTATCCCAAGAAAATCATGAAGGAGGGAAAAGGACTCACATGTGCAAAAATGTTTGTCGCAGCTCTTTTTGTGATAGCAAAGAATTGAAAAGTCAGTGGATGCCCATCAATTGAGGAATGGCTGAATAAGTTGTGGTATATGAAGATAATGGAATATTGTTGTTCTATAAAAATGATGAAAAAAAACTGATTTTACAGAGCCCTAGAAAGATTTGCAATAACTGATGCTAAGTGAAACAAGCAGAACCAGAAACACATTGTATACAATAACAGCAAAATTGTATGATGATCAACTATGAAATATTTGGTTCTTGTTAATGATTCAGTAATTCAAGCCAATCCCAATAAACTTTGGATAGAAAATATCTTCTACATCCAGAAAGACAACTAAGGATATTGAATGTAAATCAAAACATGCTATGTACATTTCTTTTTTCTGTTTTTTTTCTTTCCTCTGTTATTTTTTCCTTTTGTTTTGATTTTTCTCTCACAACATAATTCATAAAGAAATGTGTATTTAAAAAGTTAATTAACATGTATAACCGGAAAAAAACTGTTAAAAATAATAAAAAAGAAGACACTTCTAGATAAGCACAGCAGAGAGAGTCTTGGCCCTGAAATCAGGAAGAGAATTTAAATCAGGCTTCACACAATTACCTGCGTGATCTGGGGCAACTTAACTTCTGTCTTCCTCAGTTTCTTGAAATGTAAAATAGGGATAATATTAGCAGTTACCTAAAGATATTGTTGTGAGAAATATTTGTGAAGAAAATATTTAGTATGGTACCTGACACATGGCAGGTCCTTTTTATTAAAATGCTTGATTTAGAAAGAGTTGGAGAATTAGACACTGGCTGGGGAAGAAGGGATTAACTTTTGTGGCAATCTAGCTTGCTCTTTAAGAGACCCCAAATTCCCTTTTTAAGGGATTTTTTCTTTGGGTCTTCTTAGGATTCCAGAATAAAACATACTAATACTTGGAGCTCACTGCACCTTAACAATAGCAGCAGCATATAACTGGGGAAATACAAGTAGAACTAGATAGTAGCAGGAAGTAAAAGGTAATGCAACCACTAGCATTGCATCACTGGGCCCTCTGGCCTGCATCCCAAACATTGAATGCCACCCACTACCCCACAGTAATTAGAATAGACTTTTATAAACAGATTAATTAGAAGTTCACTATATCAGATGGATCATGTTTTAAATACCCATCTGCCTAATAAAAGATCTCATTGTTAAGAATTTTGAAGCACTATTTCCTCAATATAATTTGACACTTAAAATAATATATATGCACATATACATATATATACATGTGTGTACATATACATAACTATTATATATAGTAAATACATTTATATATAGATATGAGTATGCATATTTAAAAATTTATAGGAATTATTTTCAGTTTTCTTTAAGCTTTCTCTTCCTGTCATTCTATTCTGTCTCTATCTCTGTCTTTCTGTCTCTCTGTAGCTCTTTGTCTCCATCTCTTTCTGTCTCTGTTTCTGTATGTCTCTCTCTATTTCTCTCCATCTCTATATTTGTCTGTCTGTCTGTTTCCCTGTTCCTATGTTTTATGTATATGTGTCAATCTTTTTCTTCTCTTTCTGCCTATCTCCTCTTCCTTCTCTCCATGTTCTACAACAAATTTTGGAAAGACAGAGGTTATTATTTGCTTTTATTCATGTATTAAAAATGAAGTTTCAAAAAAAGACCTCAAAGATCAACCTCCACATTTTACAGATGAGGAAACTGAGATTCAGCAGATTCACTAAACTCATAGCCTTACTTAGGTTCAGACAGTAAGTAAATTGCCACTCAGGCTCCTTGCTGCTTAATCCAGAGCTCTTTCCATCTTATACCACACTGCCTTGAAGCTGTCTAAGAGCAATATCATTCATGATGGAGTCTTCATATTACTCATAAATCATAGTTTTGGAATCAATTTTTTGTTCTTTTAATGTTATCCATAAGGAGAATTAAGAAACAATCATTCAGAACCAAAAGTAACATTGGAACTGAAACAAAAATTCAGGAATATTTTTCATTTGCATAACTGTATACATATAAACCATTTATCTATGTATGTGTACATACCATTTTCATCACGGGTGTATATTGGGAGGTGGATGACAGAAAGAAATTTTTGTAATTCATATAAATTACTTTAAAATTGATCAAATTGCAACAGGAAGAGTTTGACTTGACCTCAGTTTTTTTTAACAAGAAGGGGGTTGTGTTTACTGCTGTTCCATGGTACAGGGAATTTTGTAATGTAACAGTCTAGGCAGTTCAGAGGAGCTAACTTTTTAGGCATTGATGAATTTGTGAAATACAGAAGCCAGATAGATTATTCTGCTGACTCAGTCAATTTTGGGGTCCCATGTTTCAATTTCTGTCATTCCAAGCCAAAAAAAGAAAGCATAAATACTGTCAGTGTACAAGATAAAATGCATGCTACTATGATATGTCAAGGGATTAAAAGTGTAAGAGTTACTTGGACAAAAGAATGATTTTAAGCAGTATTTTATTTTACTATTTCCTTGCTTAATTTTAACTTCTGGTTTCACAAGTTTTCTTACTATTGCTGAGGTGACAGAAGACATGGATATGCTTTGGGTAAGGAGGGGAAAAAGGGTTCATGAAGTGAATTCTTTAAGAAATCATTTCAAATGCGCGCTCTAGTAGCAAAAACAATGGATTTTAGATTTTATGATTTGTTTTTAGGTCCCATATTTGTTCTTTTTGGGTAGTTGCAACTTTTGGTAGGTTGATTTAGTTTCCTTTTCTGAAAAATGAAGACAATCAAACCAATTTGTATATTAGCTATCTTTTTGGGTTAAAATGAGATAGGAGTGAGACAATGTATGTGATAAGACTATCACATTTAAAGATAATATATGTGACAGCATCTCTGCATCATACTCTCTATCAAAACTATATTTAAATATCCAGTACTATCATTATCATCGCATTTATTATAGAAAACATGTAAATAAATCAATACTGTTTATATTTTAAGTTGAACCCATGCAGACATTAACGTTAAACTTTTGTGTTTAAAATGCATACATATATTTCACACACACACACACACACACACACACACACACACACGGAATCTCCTGGTCACATTGTTCTTTTATTTTCTTGGCAGATGGATAGAATCTCTCTTCTATTTTAGACACTAGCAATGTCATCAGCTGTTATGAGAAAAGACAGTTCCCTAAATTCAGACTTTGAAGGAGGAAATCTTTTCACTTCACCTTTAGTAAGAGTTTCATTTGTAAATGTTGGTATCAGTTGAAATATACTGAAGACGACAATGACTGAACACCAAAGCAGAGAGATATGGCAGAAGGGAATTAGGCAGCAGCAAAGGCTGAAAATGTTGGCAGTTGCTATCTGTTGGACATGCCTCTCTTCTAAAATATAAATCTCTTTCTCATAATTTCATCATGGATAAAGGTCACCTACCTTCCTGCACTCATCAAAAACATACTTTCCAATGAAAAAAAAAGTGCTTTCTTTATACAATGAATAAGATTTTTATCTTAGAATACTGGAAAGCTAAATCATTCCATAAAGAATGTGCAACACCATGTTCTCACCTCTTTCCAGAAAAAAGTTCATTTTCCCCCCATTTTTTTTTCTTTCTATCACTGAATAGGAAAAAGAAAGGTCAGACCAGGTCAAACTGCAAAGTCAATGACCCTTTGCTTTCCCTTTCATTTCTTTTTTACTCCCTCTTGTCTTCTAATCTCTTTCTGATTATCAGGTCTTGTATTTTCAAGATTTTGTTCTCAGTTCCATGTAATAACTCTCTTCAACCCAAAGAGACAACTGATAAAGCCTCATAGTACTATTTTTCCTTAGGTGACATTTGCATTATAATGTGCGATATCTGAAGATTGAATATTCTCAAAATTCAATAATAACTTGCTGATGAAATTTTAGGATCTATATAAGGTGGGAAGAAAGATGGGTAAGAGATCTATACCAAGCTATTTCAGTGGGATTCTTCTTCATCTTTTCAAAGTATTGATTTGAATGAAATGTACCTGAGAAACTAGAAGAGAACAGTAGTTAGAGAGTGGTAAGACTTGAGTCAGAAAGACCTTAATTCAAGATCTATTTTGATTAATTTCAAACTTTGTGATACTAGTAAGTCATTGGATCATTTTGGCCAATTTCCTGCTCTATAAAATGAGGAGAATAATATTACTTACCTTCTAATGACTGGTGTGAGGATCAAGTAAGATAATGCACATGAAGTACTATGTAAAACTAACTTTTATTATAGAACCATACATGTCGGTAGTGCCATATTTTCTGCTTGCCATTGTTTGACACCTGTTCAAGATCAGGAAAACTAAGAAAAACAAGAATTAACCAAAGTGATTTGTACTTGTGGAGGATGAGAAGGGGTTTCCTTCATGGTCAGTGAATCATAGCACATTTTGTTGTAAGATACAAATATTTTGTGAATTGTGTAAAGGGAAGAAAAACCTAACCCTTCTGAATTTTCTGCTTCATCCAGGTTTTTTTCAAAGTCAGTGTGGTATATAAAAAGAATACTGGATTGTAGTGAAAGGAAATGGAAGGAAAGAGAGAAGGAAGCAAGGAAGGAAGAAAAGAAGAAAATGGTAGAAAGGAAGAAAAAAGGAAAGAAGAAAGGGGAAAAAGAAAGGACGTAATCACTTATATATTAAGATCTTACCACAAGCCAGACATTATGTTAATCACTTTATAAATAATATCTGATTTATTTATCACAATAACCCTGGGAAGTAGGTGCTGTCATTATCCTTATTTTAGAGTTAAAGAAACTAAGGTATAGAGAGATTAAGTGCTCATGATCCAGGCCTAGTGCTCTATCTATTGTGCCACTTAACTAAAATTAGTTTCAGTTATGACTCTTCTATTATTTGTGTGACCCTGAACAAAATTCCTAAGTTCTGTTTGCTCAGTTTTTTCTTCAGTTGTGAAGTGGCTATAGTAAATGTTACTTAAATTTTCTACCTGTCTAAGAGACAGCATAGAACAGTGGTAAGAACACCAGATTTGGAGACTCAGATTTTGAGTTGCAATCCAGGCTCTGCTACATATTTATTACCTGTTATTTTGAGGAATTTCAGTTTTCTCCTGCCTAAAATCACTGGGTTGAATTAAAAAGCCTATGAGAATTCTTCTAGCTTTAAATTGATTCTCATATCTCACAGGATTGCCACAAGGAAGGTGGTTTGAATCCTATCCAATTTAATTCAATAAACATTTATTAAATCCATACTATGTGCCAGATACCCTGTTAAACTATGGGAATATAATTTAGATACATAGATAGATAGATAGATAGATAGATAGATAGATAGATAGATAGATAGAAAAGTTTATCCTAAGAAGAGTATCTTATTTCTTGAAGGTGAACTTAGGCAAAGGAGTAGATACAAAAAGTCTACATAATTGAAAGTTGTCATTAACCACCCCACAGAGCTATTTTAACCATCAGTCAACAAATATTTATTAAGTGCTTAGATTATGTCACATACAATGTTAAACACTGGGAATGGATATAAAGAAAGGAAGAAGGGAAGGAAGGAACGAACGAAGGAAGGAAGGAAGGAAGCAAGGAAAGAAGGAAGGAAGGAAGGAAGGAAGGAAGGAAGGAAGGAAGGAAGGAA
>JAJPUD010003192.1:181543-220520 GCA_023553655.1 Myrmecobius fasciatus
AGGAAGGAAGGAAGGAAGGAAGGAAGGAAGGAAGGAAGGAAGGAAGGGAAAAAGTCCCTGTTCTAAGAGAATGCAGTCTGATGGTACATATGCACTGTGGTTCATGTATACATCTGATGCTAGAGACAACATGCAAACTATGTAAAAACAAAAAATTCAAGATAAGTAAGAGAGGGAATATGCTGGAATTCTGAGGACTGGATTATCAGCAATTTTTGCTTTTAAGAGAAGAAAATGTTTTATTTGTGTTTTTGTATTATCCTTTCTTAGAACAGTGACTGGCACATTGTACATACTTAATAAATTAAGTTAAATGAAATAATATAAAAAGCTTTATAAATATAGGCTGCTGTTATTGTAAAGTACTGAGTCACTCCCTTTATGTGTAATTGTTTGGTTACAAATTCAAAAGAGTGAGAGGTCTGACTCTCAGAGAATTCACCTCACAATAATTTATTGATATTGAAAGAAAGGGCATGTGTTCTTCAATTACACAGCCACCTTGGGGCTCAGCCTTTTGTCTTGCTCTCCAGGGATGCTAGGATCCCTACAATAAAGAACAGGTCAGCCCTACCTAAGGCTGGCATGAGAGGCCCCCCCAAACCCTCCAGGGCTGCATTCCTTTATACTGAAGTGGTAAATAAGCTACTCAACCACAATTGAGTGCACCAATCATGAGTAAGTCAGATAAGAATGCATATCCAGGTTGAAACAATTTCTTAAGTGCCTAGTGCTTATACTTTAGAACTCATCAGTTGTTCTGTCAACAATTACTTCCCTCCCTTAACCACTCCCTCTAGGAATCTAGATTGAAGGGGCCATTGTTGACCAGCTTGTTCTACTAGGCCCAACACAGAAGACAAACAGCAGGAATGTGCTGCACATTTGTGGAGACAAAATAAAGTCAGGTTATCCACACATTCAGTTTCTGTTGCTAGACAATCACCAATTTGAGACAATTCCTGGCTACACACACACACATACACACACACACACATACACACACACACACACACACATATCCTTTTGACAGATTAAGTGAATATGACAAAAAAAGGACCTAGAAGAAATTCAGAAAATTAGTATGTGTATGACTAAGGGATGCAGAATTTCCCTGACTGTCTCATTTTCCTCATCTGTCTGGAAAGAGAAATGGGCTCAGTCCTCATGACTGTTCTTTTTCATTTCTGTAGTATAATCTAGTATACTTCCTTCCTTCCTTCCCCCCCCAAAAAAAAAACCCCACAAAAAGCCAAAAAATAATCTCTGATTTCTTTGTTGGTTCTTACATTATAGTTTAGAATTATGATTACAATTAGAAAATTAGCCAATCCCTGGCTGAAATTATGCTATCAGCCCTCTTATGGATATAGCTAGCAAATATGATGTAAGACTACTGAGTTTTATGTAGCAGGGACCATCTTTAAAGAGAAACAAATTTCTCAAATCTTCATGCTTAATCTGGGGCTGAGTAAATATTGGGCTGGTGCCTTTTTTTCTTCACTTTACCATGAATCCCCGATTCTAGCTGTGCTCATTCTATTGTGTGGTAAATCATGGACAATTATATGAACAGGTTATTGCAGCATAACTTTAATCTCCAATTTAAACAGATTTAATTGGTAGGTGACCCATTGATAATAGGCCCCCAATTGCCTATGAGTCAGCTAAATCCTGCCTCAGCAGAAGTCCTTCACATCTGGAGGTGGTGCATTACACCATCTACTACCTCTCACCCTGTCTCAAGCTTTCTTTTTTTTAAAAAAGTATCAAACAAAGTTGGTAATTTGATGATAATGTTAACTCCCATAATAATATGTGCCACATAGCTCTAGTTTCATGCAGGTACAGATTTTAATCCATGAAGGAACCATATAGTCATATAAGATTTTTATTGCTAAAGTTAAACATGATATCTGAACCTTACTGCCAACACTAAAACTATTTGTGAAGCCATATTACATTTAGGGCAGCTAGGTGGCACAGTGGATAGAGTGCTAGACCTAAAGTCAGGAAGACATTTTCCTGAATTCAAATATGTCTTCAGACACATAACAGATATAATCTTTGGTAAGTCACTTAACCCTGTTTGACTCAGTTTCCTCATCTGCAAAATGAACTGAAGGAGGAAATGGCAAACTACTGCAATACTTTTGCCAAGAAAACCCTAATTGAGGTTATGAAGAGTTGGATAAGACTGAAAAATATTACATTCACAAATATATCCTGCACAGAAATAGTAAGGGCATCATCTACTTTCTCTTCTCTTAAATGCCAAAATGATTTTCCCAAATTCATGTATCCTTCTACTCAATACAATCCAATATAAACTCTAGGATAAAATATAAACTCTTCTAATTGACATTTAAAGTCCTTCATAATTTTGTCCTTTTCTATCATTTCATTTTTCCTATGTATCAGTCTCCTCCATGCACTCTTCAGGCCAGTTAGATTTCTCTACTTGCTCCAAAAAAAAAAAAAAAAAAAAATCCACCTCTCATGTCTTTGTTCTTGTGCTGACTATATCCCATGTCGGTAACTTGTAATCTCAATGCTGCCTTATGGAAATGCTGATTTCCTTAAGAAGTCATTCATACATCCCCTTTTAAAAGACTTTCTTTTTAGAACACCAGTTGCTCCTTGTATTGGCTACTCTGCTTTGATATTTCTTTTGTAACCCCAGAGAAGAATAAGCCCCTAGGAGACAGAAATTGCATTTCATGGTTTTCTACATCCTAGTGAATAAAATACACTTATACACAGTAAGAGAGTATTAAATGGAGTATCATTTATTCAACAAACATTAACTTTATTAAGCACCTTCTAGGGGCCAAACATTATACCAGTTGCCTGGATTGTGAAAACAACAAAACAAAAAACAAACAAGCAAAAATCCCAACTCTTACCCTCAGGAACTTACAGGGTACTGAGAAAAGTAATTTCTTTGCACTTTAAAATTTTTTCATATTCAAAATTAAATACAAATGCAAAGATATAAGTAGGTGCAAAATAAGAAAGCAGGAAATAGGTTACTTTGGAATGGAGATTGAAAAGGGAAATTAATGTGCAATGTCTGGAACAATAGGCCATAGCCAAATTGTGAAGGGCTTTTAAAATTGAGTAGAACATTTTGTATTTGATCACAGGGAGATGGTGCTCATGTTAAGCGTTTTCCTCTGCTAAAAAGGAAAAAAGAGGCGCATCAAGCTGGCTCAAAGAGAGAAAAACATATTTGAAATAGACACTGAGGAAATGAGGTAGAACCAATCAGGATGGAGATTGACGTGCAACAATGAGGGTTTAGTTGAGATAGCATAGTATAAAATTTTAGTAGACCCAGTGATTATAATTAGGTTGGTACTTAAGAAGCATATGCATTCTAAGTAGAGTACTATAGAAAAGAAGTCCAGCTAGGGTTGAGTGGTGATAGAAAAAAAAATTTTTAAATCTTGGAACTCAAAAGAATAAAACAGGTTAAAATTAATTTATAATATGCCAAGAAAACCAAACTAAAAATTCAATATTCCAATGACATACCAAGAAAATCTCAATTTAAAAATCAACATGTCAAAGACATGCTAAGAAAACCACATCAAAAATTCAATACACCAATGACATACCAGGAAAATCACAGTTTAAAAATCAACATGCTAAGAAAATCACATTAAAAATTCAGCATGTCAATGATATATAACCAAGGTAAAAATTAAACATGCCAAGAAAATAATAGTGAAAAATTCAACAAGCCAATAACACACCAGTGATATTCTGAGAAAACCACACCAAAAATCCAACATGACGATTATTATGCAATGACATCCAAGGACATGCCAAAATTACATGGAAAAAATCAACATGCCAAGAAAAAACCATGTCAAAAATCCAACAATGACATGCCAATGACACATCAGTGACACAGCAAGAAAACCACTGTGAAAAATCAACATGCTAATGACATGCCAGGAAAACCACCTCAAAAATCCAACACTCCAATGATGTACAAGAAAAATCATGGTGAAAAATCAACACACCCTACATACCAAGAAAACCACATCAACAATTCAACACATCAGTGACATGCTAATGACAGCCAAGAAAATAATGACAAGTGCTTCAAAAGCCAGTGACATGCCAAGTAAAAATGTAAAATTCTACATGCCAATGATGCATAAAGAAAACCACATAAAATTTGGCATACTGATGACATGCCAATGACACACAAAGAAAATCACTGTGAAAAATCAACATGTCCATGAAAATCAATACACTTTTTTTTGCTGTTTTGTACGATATAGTTAATATGAAAATATGTATAGCCTGACTTTATACATATAATTGGTATAATTATTTGCCTTGCAAAGGTGAATATCAGAATGGTGCCTTCTTATATTTCTTCTTTGGGGCCAAGCTTCATCATTATAGTCTCTGGACACTCAGTTTAAATTGTTTTATGGTTGTTGTTGTTTTCCCATTGACATTGTTGTAATCATACTACTGTATTATTATCCTACTTCTGTTTACTTTGTACCAGTTTATATGAATCAGGAGGTTTCTGTTCTGAGAGTCTTCCCTCCCAGATTAATATTGGGTCATTTTTTCCATCTTTATCTCTGTGGCACTGAACCTTGCACATAATAGGGATTTCCTGTTGAATCAAACTACAGGGACTTAAGGACAATTATACAAATTACATGTACAGATGGAGACAACTGGGGTCTAATTAATTCTCTCTTTCTGCCTGCCCTCTTTTTTCTACAGCTGAGAAAAATCAGCTCAAAAAAGAAAAAAAATGAGAAAGAAAACAAAATGCAAGTAAACAAAACCAAAAAGAATGAAAATGCTATGTTACAATCCATCCTCAGTTCCTACAGTCCTCTCTCTGGATGCAGAAGAGTCTTTTCATTGCAAGATCATTGGAACTGGCCTCGATCATCTCATTGTTGAAGAGAACCATGTCCATCAGATTTGATCATCATAAAATCTTTCTGTTGCCGGGTCCAATGATCTGGTTCTGCTCATTTCACTTAGCATCAGTTCATGTAAGTCTCTCCAGACTTCTCTGAAATCATCCTGCTGATTGTTTCCTATGGAACAATAATATTCCATAACTTATTCAGCCATTCTCCAATTGATGGGCATACACTCCATTTCCATTTCCTTGCCATTAAAAAAAGGCCTGCCACAAACATTTTTGCACATGTGGGTCCCTTTCCCTCCTTTAAGATCTCTTTTGGATACAGACCCAATAGAAACACTGCTAGATCAAAAAGTATGGACAGTTTGATAGCCCTTTAAGCAGAGTTCCAAATTGCTCTCCAGAATGGGTGAATCAGTTCACAACTCCACCAACAATGTATTAGTATTCCAGTTTTCCCACATCCCCTCCAATCTGTCATCTTAGCCACATTGAGAGGTGTGTAATGGTACCTCAGTGTTATAGTTTCACTTTTTTATAGAAGTTCTCATATGTGAAAAAGAAAATTTATCTCTTGAAGAGCACACTTCTAATGAATATTAGTCAAGTGGTTATTGATATAAATATTACAAGGATCCTTCAAGTCTACAATGAATAATGAAAAATCATATTGAAATACAATAGAAATTCAGTCAAGCACATACGTGCACAAGAAGAGAGAGACAGAAAGATAGAGGAATAGAGGGAGAGAGAGAGAGAGAGAGAGAGAGAGAGAGAGAGAGAGAGAGAGAGAGAGAGAGATTAAGGTGACAATCTATTTCTGAAAACTTTCTAACTAATTAATCATAGATAATTACTAATTAATAATAGTAACTAAGTAATTAATAACTAATTAATAATAGATAACAAGCAAAGATATTCAGAGGAGGCTAGGAGCTAGAGATATTGGTATTGATTCATCTAAATTTTCTGTACTGAAGTCCATACATTTTAAAAAAAATTATAATAGCTATTTCCATGTGACTGATTTCCTTTGCAATCCTATGTATTTTAAAATACATTGTTGTAAGAAGGGATACATAGAATTCACCAGATCATCAAATCACACATGACATAAAAAAAACACTTGCTCCATAATATGGTATATTTTTGTAAGTTGGAAAAATAACAGTAAGGTGACTAGGAAAAAAGGCTGCTAACCAGTGCTATGAAGAAAAAAGAAATACTCATAGATAAGATAATACAAAGACTAAAGTGCTAAAGATTAGATAAAAGTATTTTTACTAATAAAACTTATTTTAAAAATCAAAGTTCTACAAAAATCATTGTCAAAAGAAATGCAGGTGAACCTATAAAATATGGATTTCTTCATTATACACTCCAAAAGCATTTTGATATATTTTTTTACACACTCTGGAATGCTTTCCCATAGGGATGATTAATTCCACACACACACACACACACACACACACACACACACACACATATAATATATATATATATATATAGAGAGAGAGAGAGAGAGAGAGAGAGAGAGAGAAAGATAAAAAGTAGAATTATTCCAGAATTATGTAAATTCCCAAATGTAAATAGAAGATTATCACAAAACGTTGTATCATGTGACACCTTTTAAAATTATGAAGCTATCCTGAAAATCATGATAAATATGTTTCAGAGACATGGGACTTAGATGATTTGACTTCATTCAAAATCTAGATATATAAAAATGTACTATTAATCAAAGACATACTTTTAAGATACAAGGTAGTAAAAATGTGGCTTCATGCTGAAGAATTAATTAGAAAATATAAGTTAAACTGTTATAAACTAAATTCCTAAATATATATAAAATAAATATTTGCAGCTAAAGTAAAAAGCTATATAAAGTTGTTCTTTAAAATGAAAAAAAGTCTAAGGTTTACAGTATGTCAATTATTTTAGTTCATATCCAGTTTAGAAATAAATGTAGTATTCTATGGAATATAAATACATTTTAAAAGCAGCCAGCATCCATTAGATGCAGTATCAATAACTCTCTATTTCTGTTGGCTGTTTCATTCATTCCAACTGGTACTAATACTGGACAGTTTGAGGGTTTAGGTGGAGTTAAAGGAACAGAGATAAGTCATGACCAATAGCTTAATACAAGCAAGGGTTTATGATTAAATGCTTAATGTTTACCAGTGTAAGTGTTAACATTTTGACTTTCTAAACAAAACATTATACCCAACATACATTTAAATTTAAGCTCCATTTTATTTTTTTAACTTTCAAAAAATTGATTTCATTAAATAGTTCTTGATTATATGCAAAAATTTCCTTTGTGTATAAATAGATCATTTTTCCTTTTCTTTTTTATATCTGAGATGAAAACCTGATAGTGGTATGATTAGGTCAAAGGTTATGCACAGTTTCATGCCTTTTGGGCATAATTCCAAATTGTACTCCCTAGTGGTCTGACCTTTCACAACTCTACAAAAAGCACATCAGGGTCCCAATTTTTTCCATATTCCCTGAAGAATTTGTCATTTTCCTTTTCTGTCAAGTTAGCCAATCTGATACATATAAGGTATTTCCAAACTGTTTTAATTTGCATTTCTCTAATCAGTAGTGATTTATAGCATTTTTTTCATGTCACTATTGATAACTGATTTCTTCTGAAAACTGCTCATGCATATCCTTTAACTATTTATTAGTAGGGGAATCAGCAATCTCTTATTTTTGTAAATTTGGCTCAATTCCCTATATATTTGAGAAATAAGACCTTTTACAGAGAAACTTGGGGTAAATATCTCTTCCCAATTTCCCATTTTTCTTCTCTGTGTGACTGCATTATTTCTATTTGTGCAAAACCATTTTAATTTCATGTAATCAAAATGATCTACTTTAGTTTCCTCAATTCTCTTTAACTTTTGTTCAGTTATTAAATGTTCTCTTTTCCATAGATTCAGCAGAAACATTTTTCTTTACTCCCCTAATTTAGTTTTTTAATTAATTAATTAATTTTAAAAGAAAAACACATTATTTTTTTTAATAATAAAGCTTTTATTTTCAAAATCTACACATAGATAGCTTTCAACATTCACTCTTGCAAAACCTTGTGTTTCAATTTTTTTTTTAATTTCTCCCTCACTTTCCTCCACATCTGCCCTAGAGGCCAGTAATCCAATACATGTTAAATGTGTGCAGTTCTTCTATACATATTTCCACAATTATCATGCTGAGCAAGAAAAATCAGATCAAAAAGAAAAAAGTGAGAAAGAAACCAAAATACAAGCAAACAACAACAAAAAAAGTGAAAATATTATGTTGTGATCTATACTCAGTCCCCACAGTCTTCTCTCTGGGTGCAAATGGCTCTCTCCATCACAAGAACATTGGGAGTGTCCTGAATAACTTTGCTGTTGAAAAAAGACACATCCATCAGAATTTATCCTAACATATATTTTTTTTTTGTTTGTTTCTCTGTACAATGTTCTCTTGGTTCTACTCATTTTACTTAGCATAAGTTCATGTAAGATTCTCCAGGTCTTTCTGAAATCATCTTGTTATGTTTTATAGAACAATAATATTCTATAGTATTCAAATGCCAAAACTTACTTAGTCAATCTCTAGCCAATGGGCATCCACTCAGTTTCCAGTTCCTTGCCACTATAAAGGGCTGCTACAAACATTTTTGCACATGTGGGTCCTTTTCCCTTTGTTATGATCTCTTTGGGATATAGGCCTAATAGAGATACTACTGAATCAAAGGGTATACATAGTTTGATAGCCCTATGGGCATAGTTTCAAATTACTCTCCAGAATGGTTGGATCAGTTCACAACTCCACCAACAAGGTGCCCCAGTTTTCCCACATTCACTACAACACTCATCATTATCTTTCCACTTTAATTTAGTCAATCTTAGAAGTGTATAGTCGTACTTCATAGTTGTCTTAGTTGGCATTTCTCTTAGTCATTTAGGGCATTTTTTTCATATCACTAAAAATGGTTTTAATGTTTTCATCTGAAAATTTTTTTAATATCCTTTGACCATTTATCAATTAGGGAATAACTGGTATTCTTATATATTTTAGAAATGAGACCTTTATCAGAAACACTGGCTATAAAATTTCCCCAGCTTTGTACTTTGCTTTTAATCTTGTTTCTGTTGGTTTTGTTTGTACAAAAAAATAAATAAATAAATTGATGTGATCAAAGTTGTCCACTTAGTCATTCATATTGTTCTCTAATTCTTCTGTGGTCAAAAATTTCTCCCTTTTCCAAGAATTTGGTAGGTAAATTATCCCTTTTTGTCCTAATTTGCTTATGCTATTGGCCTTTATGCCCAAATCATGTATCCATTTTTTTTAGCATTCATTTATTTTTTTCTTATTAAAAGCTTTTTATTTACAAAACATATGAGAGATTTTTCTACATTGACCTTTGCAAAACCTTTTTTTTGTTCCAAGCTTTTCCCCTCCCTCCCCCCACCCCCACCCCTAGATGACAGGTAATCTAATACATGCTAAATATGTTAAATTATATGACAAATCCAATATATGTATCATGTATCCATTTTTTAAGTTATTTTGGTATGTGACATAAAATGTAGGTCTATGCCAAATTTTTGCCAAAGAAAAACTTTTCCTAGAAATTTTTGTCAAACAGTGAATTCTTGCTCAATAAGCTTGAATCTTTGTATTTTTTTCAAATACTCGCTTACTATGGTAACCCAACACTTATCTCCAATCAAGATCAGATTGTTTTGATGATTACCTCTTTGCAATATAATTTGAAATCTATAACTATTAGGGTGCTTTCCTTGACATCTTTTTTCATTGATTCCATTAATATTCTTGACCTTTTATTCTTCCAGGTAAATTTTGTTACTACTTTTTTCCTTGCTTTATGAAATAATTTATTGGTAATTTCATTGGTATGGCATTGAATAAGTAACGTAACATAAGAATGGTCATTTTATTGACAGCCTACTCATGAGAAATTAATATTTCTCCAATTGTTTAGATCTGCCTTTGGGTGAAGCATTTTCTTATTGTGTTCATAAAATTCATAGGTTTCTCTTAGAAGTTAGACTTCCAAGCATTTTATGTTTTCTGGAATTGTTTTAAAAGGAAGAATTTTCTTTTTCTATGATTTTCTGCTGGGTTTATTTGATAATATGTAGAAATGATGATAATTTAAGTGAGTTTATTTCATATCCTGCAACTTTGCTGTAGTTGTTGATTATTTCAATTAATTTTAGTTAAATCTCTAGGGTTCTTTAATATACTGTCACATCATTTTCAAAGACTAAAGTTTTGTTTCCTTATTGCCTATTTTTATGACTTCAATTTCTTTTTCTTGTCTTTTGGTTTAGCTAGAGTTTCTAGTACAATATTGAATAATAGTGATTATAATGCATATCCTTGGTTCACTTCTGATTTTATTAGGAAGGTTTCCAGTTTATTTCTGTTACAAATAAGCCTTGCTCTTAGTTTTAGATAGATTCTACTTACCATTCTAATTGTGAACTTGTATGAACCAACAATATTACATAACTTATAACTTATTCTCATGGTCTTGTAATTATTTTTGATATTCTGATATGAAAAAATATTTTCCAACAATGACAACTACTGTATATGTACCACCCAGGTAATCCCATTTATACAAATCAGTGCAAATTACATTATTAAATATTTGTCATGAAATATTTATTAATGAAGAAAGAAAAAAACAAGAAAATCCTAGGATATATTTTAATCTGAAGATGAAAGCAGGAATAATCAGACTATATTAGTGTTTCCATAATCCTTGGTTACACTTTCCCACAAATACATACAGTATCCACAAAAGGGGGAGGGATGCATGGTGGAAAATGGGAACATATTTAGAGAACTCCAATAATGAGGCACATGATAGGGAAACAATGTATTCAGGGCAATTCAAAACTGCAAGCCTAGATTTCTGTGAGTTATTTTTTGAAGACTGTATAACATGTCACCTGATATATAAAACCATTGTTTTTCTGAACCTCTCTTCTTTCTTACTGGATGAAACTGCTTTTCTGCCACCCCCTGATTACTAAAGTAGTTTTTGGCTCTTATAATTAACAGTAATATAAGCCAGGGGTCTGCACAGTTCCCTAGGTCTTCTCACTTGGCTAGACATAGCATGACATTCAATTTCCTTTAATTGTTGGTGGGAGGTCCTGTTTTGTATAGATTTTGAGAGATGTAGTCAATAACTTCATAGGCTAGAGAAGTTTTCACATTTTGAATAAAGGACAATAAAGGGCTAACCAGGTAAGTCCTTCATAATTTTTGCTTCTTAAGCTTTAGGTAGCATTAGGGGGCAAAGCAGCCTTTCAACTCAATCAGTTCTTCAACCCTAGAAGAGGATTCTCTTTTTCTCCCACAAGGTCTTTAAATAGCAGAATTTTTCTCCAATCACATCAGCTCCCCTAGTACAGTCTCTGCTACAGAACAGAGATTATGAGCAGCTGGTTTGAGCTTCTGTCAACCTCTGAGTTCTGTTAGTTTCTCAGCTCTGTGTTAAGTATTTTGCGTTATAGTTTCTGATGTCTGGGTTTCTATAAATAGTTTATCCTCTTGGCTTCTCTGGCCTCTTTCCTGCATTTTACTTCTTTAGTCATTGACTTCTAATCCTCTGACTTCTATTTCTCAAGATAATATTTGATGAGCCATCTCCTCATGTATAACAACACATCCCTAACATAGGCTGAGAAATGAAAAAACTATCTGTCAAATATAACACAAACAGTGCATATAGCATAGTTTCAGAATCCCTGCCTACTTCTAAGATTCAGTTTCTAAGCAATAAACTGCTAAGTCCTAAAAAAAGTGATATTCCTATTTATTACCTGTTGGGAAATAATGCACATGAGTCATTATTACAATTAATCAGTAAATTTCCCCATATAAGGAACTTCTCTCTCTCAGTTCATCACAGAATTTTTTTCTGACAAACTGTTTTTTACTCAGGTGCTCTCAGCATATTTTGTGTCTCTCCTAAAGCTGTTTCTATGTTTTGCTCAAAAAGGCCCTTTTGTGCTCCTTTTGGTTAATAAAAGGTTAATATAAAGAGGCACAATGCCTTTCAAAAGAAAACGTTAATTGAAATTGATTGTGTGGAGTCTATATCTTAGATGACTAAACTTTTTTTTAATTAAACTTATATTACAGCTGGAATCAAGATCATTTTTTTCTTTTAATTGCATTATTGCATTTCATTTTCACAAATACATGCAAAGATAGTTTTCAAAATTTGCCTTTGCAAAATCTTGTGTCTTAAATTTTTCTTCCTCTCTTCTTCCTTCCCAAAGACACCAAGCACTTGGACATATATTAAATATGTGCTTTTCTTCTAAATATATTTCCATATTTGTCGTTCTGTGTTTAAAAAAAAATCAGATCAAAAGGGTAAAAAATGAGAAAGAAAAAAAAACTAGCAAACAAACAATAATAAAAAATCTGAAAACACTATTATTTCATCCACATTCAATCTCCTACAATGTTCTCTTAGTTCTACTCATTTCACTTAGCATCAGTTCATCTAAGTCTTTCCAGGCTTTTCTGAAATCAGCCTGTTCATCATTTCTTATAGAACAATAATATTTCAATATATTCATATATCATAATTTATTTAGCCATTCCCCAACTGAGGGCCATCCACTCAATTTCCAGTTCCTTGCTACTAAAAAAGGGCCACTGCAATCATTTTAGCACATGTGAATGTTTTTCCCTCTTTATGCTCTCTTTGGGATATCAACCCAGTTGAAACATTACTGGATGAAAGAGTATGCACAGTTTTATAGTATTTTGAGCATATTTCTAAACTGATAGCTAAACTTAAAAAAATTAATTTAATATGTCTATGCCAGTGAAAGTTAATCATCAAGGAAAAAAAAATTCTTTAACATATAATTTATCCCAAGAAGAAAGAAAAAGAGAGAGAGATAAAGAAAGAGAGAAAGATAGAAAGAAGAGAAAGAGAGGGAAGAGCAAGAAAGGAAGAAAAAAAGAAAGGAAGAAGGATGAAGGAAGGAAGAAGGAAAGAGAAAGTAAGATAGGGAGGGTAGGAGGGAGGAAGGAAGAAAAGAGGAAAAGAAGGGGGAAAAGAGGAAGGAAGGAAAATAGTTACAGTTGAAGAAGTGACACTAAAGACCCATCCATATACATTCTGTTAATAACAGAAAAGAAAAAAAGAAACACAGAAATGAAGAAAGGAAGGAAAGAAGGAAGTAGAGAAGGGAAGAAAGAAGGGAGGTGGGTGGGAGGGAAGGGGGAAGAGAAAGAGAGAGGGGAAAAAGGAAAGGAGAGAGGGAGGAAGTGAAGAAGGGAGGGAGAGATGGAGGAAGAGAATAAGAAAGGGAGGAAGGGAGAAAGGGAGGAAGGAAGGGGGAAAAGAAGAAAGGAAGGAAAGAAAAAAAGAAGGAAGGAAGGAAAGATTGAGACAAAATCAGGGCTAACTGAAAAAAAATAATACTATCCATGAAATTTGAGGAAAAACCTTACTTACCACATGCTAGTTATGTTTTTGAAAGTCATTATCCAGCCTCTGCATGAACTCACTCTGAGCCAAACTTCACAAACGACTACAAACACTGAGTGTTTCCCAGTAGGTTTATAATGCTTCCATTCTTCATGTTTATTAGAATAAGCAAAATAATGTCAAAGGTATATGTAAAAAACAAGGAAAAATGAAATACATGTTTATTCTGTTGTATAAGCATGCATTAATGCACAGTAAACTCCAAGAATCACTTTGCTAGTTTGCAGAGAATTTCACTATGGACCAAAAATCCAACTTTATTGATGCAGTTCTTAACCTCATGTGAATCACACATCTTCCCTGTGTAGCAGATTCTTCATCTTGGGGAGCATAAGAATACATCTTGAGAGCCATAGTTTTGCTAATATATGTCATCAAATAAAACTGATAAAGTGTCTGAGAAGCCTCATAAGAAATTGGGTATACATACCATTCTCATTTGATTTTAGAAAATGTTCCTTTTGGGATTAAAGAAAATTTTTTTTTCTTTTGGTCCTCACATCATGGGTTAACACACTGCCAAAATGTGTACCGCTGGGAGCAGCTGTTCTAGATCAAGCCCTCAGGAATTCTCCTACCTCATCCTCAATTCTTGCTTTGTTCCTTCAAAATTTGACCTCAGGCTTTCCACAGAGACAGCTGTGAGACAAGGTCATAAATTAGGTAAGTATGTAATTTTTTTTTCCTACTAAGAGTTCCCACTGGCCACCTATGTGAGTGTTCTGCTAGTTGTATTTAAATGACATGACGTGCCAAATATAAAATGAGAAGAGGAGTAAATGTGAATTTTGCACAAAACAAGGATGACATAAAATTCTCAGCTGTTTCTTTTGCTGCATGGATAACTCCATCAACATTATCCACATAAATCCATTTATAGCTTGTTGACTTTGTTCCTCTTTTCTCCTTTTTTCATAATACAACTATGTGAACTCTCTCTAAATAGTGTCTATTCTATTTTTTTCCTTCCTTTCTTTGTACTTCCTGAGTATTTGGGCAAAACAAACACCCCTAAAAGATCTATAAATGAACCATTCTGAAGATGCAGTTACTTATCCAGGCTCACATAGACAGGATGTGTAATAGATAAGATTTAAACCCATGTCTTCCTGAATTTCTAACTTTGTGAATTTGTGTATATAATCTAATTATGTGCTTCTAGCAACTCCTTAAGAATAAAATGCTTAAATCATAAATAGATTGATATGATTACTCATGGTGAAAAATTTTTATCAGAACATATTGCTATTTACTAAAGCTATCACTAATCACTTATTTACTATGACTACTTCTTTTGAATATATATATATATATATAATTTAACAGAGAATGTACAATAATTTGGAGCTTTGAAGTATGTCACTCAGTAAGAAGCAATAGAGAAAAAGAGACAATATTAAACTGGTGTTATAGATGGGAGAAGTGGGAGAATATACATGATGCCTTGAGCAGTTACTTTTCAGCTTAACAGATATAGTCAGTTGATTAAT
This sequence comes from Myrmecobius fasciatus, assembly GCA_023553655.1. Taxonomy (NCBI): domain Eukaryota; kingdom Metazoa; phylum Chordata; class Mammalia; order Dasyuromorphia; family Myrmecobiidae; genus Myrmecobius; species Myrmecobius fasciatus. The sequence goes on from JAJPUD010003192.1 coordinate 196,506, forward strand.
TGGATAATTATATAATTTCTTTACCAAGGGGAACTAGATGTCTATCTATGACCTTGGGCAAATGACTTCATCTCAGTGGGCCTCTGTGTTTTTTTAAGTGTATAGCAAGGGATTTGTATGAGATGAATTCTGAGGTGCCATTTTATATCCATTGCTCTATAATGACAATGTTCTTCTGTGAATTGATATTTATATCTTAGAGAGTTGCCAGAGGCATACAGACTTTAAATCACATAAGTGGCAAATGTCAGAGGTAGTTTGAACCCAAGTCTCCCAGGTTATGGCCCCAGTACACTCTTTGCTATCATGCTGCTTTTGAATTAATTATAAAGATTGCTATTTCTGTCATTTTTTTCCAATGTAAAAACCTATTCTAGTGGATTTCATTATTGTGGCCTCATATTAGTGGTGCTGAAAACTTTTAGGGGCACTGGAACCATAAACACCAGAATAAGACTATCCTGTTTTTAAGTTCAGATCAAGTCCACATCATTTTAATCACATAAATATTTTACAAACTCCTATTTTTATATAAACTGTGAAAAAGATTCACAAAGTGAATCTAGGTCCCACTGCAATTATCAGGGAGTTTTAGTAATAGAAAATAAGATTTCTGGAAGCAGGCTGATAGAGGAAACAATGACTGAATGCTTAACAAAGGATTGTTGAATCATTTATCAGATAAATGAGTGGAGAAAGGGCAAATAAATTTGTATGAGTTGAAGAGGGAAAGGTGGCAGAAGTACCTGAAGGATGTGCAGACCAATAGGCTGGCCTAGGGGAAGGCTATCAAAAGGCACAGGAGTCAGGTGAAATGAATATTAAATGTAAATCTTGTCTATTTCACAATTCTGCCTATAGTTGGCCTGAAATGAGAAGATAATTTGAATTACTGAAAAACTTGGGACCTGCTCCTTAAAAAAAAAATTAAGCTACTTCTTTTGGAGGAAATATTGAATACTAAACTAAAAATAACCTGTGAACTCATATGCATAATATTGGTGTTTGTATACATATACATATATGTTTAGGTATGTACATATGTCAAAAATATTCTATCAAAACTTTGTAATCTGGGTTTTCTTTCTATTTGTTCTAGCATTTCTAAATCTAAATTTCTAAATTATAACATTTTATGTATACATAATGGTTAAGCTGCCTCTCTCACAAATATTTAATAGTCACCTCTTGTATTTATTTTCTTGTCATACCAAAAGAGATGAGTTGAAGGACATCCCTTACTTACTAGCAAAGAGAACTAAGCAATATAAGCCAGCTTTACTTTCATTGAAGCATCTCAACCAATCTAACCATTTTTTTTGCTATGGCAATTGGGGTTAAATGACTTACCCAGGTTCACACAGTTAGGAAGTATTAAGTGTCTGAGGACAAATTTGAACTCAGGTCCTCCTGACTTCAGGGCTGCTTCTCTATCCACTGCACCACCTAGCTGCCCCTAATTAACCATTTTCAATAAAGCATTCTACTAACTCTGTTCTCTCCCTTCTCTGAATTCTTGAATATGGTTGGTAGGACATTGTGTCATTAGACTAACATAAAATAGAGGAACTTTAAATCATCAGTCAGGGTGGTTAATTTAAGGATAATCCACAATTTGATAACCTTTTGACCCACAGAAAATATTCATAAAGAAGGCAATTTGGTCAATCTATTAACAAGCTCTGCCATTTTTTTCCCTTTGTTTATTAACACTTGTCTTACATTCTTACAGCCAACCCCGTTATCTAGGCCTTCTTTACCTTATGACTCTATTACTATTTTCTAACTGGTTTCTCCTCTCTCTAATTCTTCCTGAATACCAGTTTTGTATTGTTTTCTAATTGTTTTATATGTATTGCTGTAGCCTTGTCTGCCTTTAGGACAGAGACTATGTCATCTTTATTTAATTCATTCTTGCTAAGTTTAGCACAATATTTGCATGTGTGATATTAGGATTCTGGGAAAAAATGCAGCAAATACTTGTTGTTCAATTATCATCTTTAAGCAGATGATACCCAGATGTATTTGTACAGCCTTAGGTTCTTTTGAGCTCCATTCCTGTATCAACAACTACTTGTTGGAAATTTTAGAACTAAATGTTGCTTAAGTATCTTAAGATACTTAATATATTAATTAATTAATACATTGAGACCAACATGTCTGCAATGGAACTCATTGTCTCTATCCCAGCCTCCCCTCCCAACCAACCCATGGACTATACTATTTTTTTTTTTTGCTTTTTGCTGAGGCAATTGAGGTTAAGTGACTTGCCCAGGGTCACACAGCTAGGGAATGTTAAGTGTCTGAGACCAGATTTGAACTCAGGTCCTCCTGATTTCAGGGCTGGTGCTCTATCCACTGTGCCACCTAGCTGCCCCTGATCTATACTATTTTACCATTTTCAAGGTCACCATTATTCTACTTATCCAAAAGTTTAGCTTCACTATCATCCACTCTCTCACTCCAAATATCCAACCACCAAACTTTGTAATTTATTGTAATTTCTTTCTTAAGTTCTCTCCACTTCTATAGCAACCACCCTATTTCTAATCTTCATCTACTCTCAGATAGGCTCTGGCAATAACTTTCCAATTGATCTCCCTAGATCAAAACTCTCATTATTCAATCTATCATTCATTAGCTACACAAGGGATTTTCCTAAAATCCAGATCTAAATTCCAGAATGACCAGATCATTCACCCTACCCCAAGTTCCTTTTCTCAAGAAACTCACAGTCTATCCCTTGTATAATTCTGAGAATTGCCACTTCATTTTACTTCATAAAATAGTGTAAATATTTCCAAGAAGTAAGATAAGTTCAATCATATATATATATATATATACTAGATGTGTGACTCTCCAGCAAATTAATAAACTTTTCTAAGCCTATTTTGTCATCTATATAATAATCAAAGGACTAGATAGCTACTCAGATTGCTTGTAATTCTAAATATAAGTTCCTATGATACTAGGATATAAAGTGGAAAGATGCCTCCAAAGCTTTGTAATCCAATAACTATTTTAGAGTTTAGGAAACTGAGATTCAGGATTACTGTTTCTTTCCTAATATCATAAGAGTTTTAACTATCAAAAGCAAAATTTGAATTCAGTTCTTTTGTTTATATAGTCAGTATACTTTCCATTGTATGGTTCTGCCATTTAATAGCTATGTAACCTTGAATCTGTCAATTAAGCTAGATCTCATTTTGCTCATCTGTAAAATGACAGATTAGGAATAGATTTTCTCTCACAGTTTCGAATTCTAATGACAGGTAACTCTGTAGCCCATACTTGTATACTTATATGTGGTTTCAGTCAAGTTGTCTTCATGGAAAGTATTTTTTTCTTTTTTTCCTATCCTAAATTTTTAAAAAAAGTGTTGATATCAAAATTTAGCAAGGATTTATGGACTTGCTAAGGGAAAAGCCATGTGGTATCAAGAAAAGCATGTTTCATTTTAAGTTTTACATTGGAAAGGGTTTTAGATTTACAAATCCAGAAGCCATCTGGTGCTTTCCATATTTGCTTTTGCTCTCCATGATAGCAAAAGAATTATCTTTATCTTTAAATCTGCATATCTACATTAAAATTAGGATTCTAGCCCAGCAAATGTCTGGAAATATAAAGCATTAGTTTTTGTCATGCAAAAAAAAAAAGTTTCTGCATGCATACCTTGTGCTATAGCTGGACTTTCATGCAAGGAAGGGATAATTCAAAGTGATAACATATCTGCATTATCATTACTAAGGCTTGACTACTTCTAAGACATAACACCTGAAATTTCATGCCTTCAGTGAAAATACTGCAATTGTTGAGGTTACATTACACCACCCCAGTATGATTATTAATAGTTTCAGAAAATAATTATTGATATTTTATTATTATTATTATTTTGATTGCCATTTTGTACAAGAATTAGGAGGAAAGACCTAAAATCTAATGTCACCTTACTCCTTTAGAAATTAATATAATAATTATGTGATTTCATTATTTGATATTTTTGTATCAGAAAGGAATTAATGTTTCATTACTAACCTATTTTAAAAAGTAAAAAGGAATTAGCTTTATTTCAATGTTCTCTGTATAAACATACTTTTTTATGAAATGGATTGACAATGATGAGAGAAGCATGGTACAAAATCAAATTAGACACAATTCCTGTGCAATCAATTTAAAGTAGAATTTGATAGAGATACAAGATAAGCCATAGAGAGAATGAGCATACCATATGAGAGTTCTTGAATGCAAGAGGGAAAAAAGAATTATTTACTATATTAGTTGTAAGTCACCTCTGAGAATTAATGTTTTGATTCTGGAATGCACAATAAAATAGTTTAATGTTGTACAGTAATAAACAAATTAGCACAGCCAACATTCATGGGATGCTACCTGCATGCAATTATTACCTTTCTAGTACCTGACAATATTTCACCAATTTAAGTAAAAATGCATGCATTTCTTTTAGGGGATTACCAAGGTATAGGGTTTCTACTTGGAATCATATGACTTTTGAAAATATCATTAGATATTTTGAAACCAAGTGTTTTTCTTTAACTCTTAGCCTTTCTCCCCAAAAGGCTATGGAAATAATTGGGATATATATTTTGGAAAAAAAAGAAAGAGCAAACTGAAGGTTCTGTAGATTTTAATGATATTGATAATTATACTCCAAGCATGTTCCTCATAATATGACCTTTGATATATCATATTTTGTTGCATTCAGAAAACTGGGACGTTTGTATATTTCCCACCTACATGCAAAAGAATAAGGAGGAAAATTTTTCTGGATGATGTTAGTAATTCCAAGGTGGCTGAGTAACAATGGCCACAATAGGACTGCACTGTGTGATAACAAGCCATGATTGTTCTCCATAGAGGGAGTTAACCAGACTAAAGGGTAAACTCAGGTTTATCAGTCTCATTAATCCATGGTTCCTATGGGACTAAAAAGAAAAGGTTTAATGTGTGATCTGTGTGCAGTGTCCAGGATCTTTCATGTGAGTCAGAATCTTTATCAAGCCTCTGGAGAGGAAGACCTGCTTTTTTCTCAACCTTCACTGGAGGTGGCTTTTTCTCTCACACATAGGTTTAAAAGAGCCCTTATGGAATTCGATGCTTCTGAGATATTTTTTCAAAAGATCACCCTTGATTATATTTTCTTGTAAGGTACCCTCTTTTTTAACTTCCTTTGGCCCTGCTTTGATCTTTCTTTCTTACTTTATCTATTGGAATTTTTAGTCAAAAATATGATGAACAATTCAGAATGACTGTACTTATCTAATGTAAATGATAAGTTTAGCACAAAAATATATTAAATGAGATAAGAGAAAGATCTACTGAAAAAAATATTGATCTCAATATTGCAGTTGTATTTCTCCTACACAATAGTGAATTTTGTTATTATTATTATGAAGAATTGGTTTCTTAGATTTGCACACATTTTGACTTATATCCCATTATAAGTCTTGGAGAGAGGGAAGTTAAGAGAGGAAAATTTGGAACACAAAGTTTTATAAAAACAAATGTTGAAAACTATCTTTATATGTATTTAGTAAAATAAAATGCTATTGAAAATTAAAAAAAAAAGGCTTGATCTCTTTATCTTTCTGAGGGGGGAAATGTAGCATGTACTCATGAGCCTGATCTTATCACTGATAATCAAAGAAACTTTAACCTGTTTTTTCTTAACTTAGAACAATTTCAATCTTGCTTAGGTAGCTCCCATATTCCGGGAGGAGCCATATATTAGAGTTGGCTTTAATGGATGCCCTTCCACAAGCTGAGAAACTCTAATTCTGACAATCTGACAGCCTAAACCTCCCTAGCAGCAAGGACTATTGGTTAATAGCACCATTCCTCTTAAATGATGCTTTTGTGTTGGCATTGGTGAAGACAAGATTATGTAATTTAAATTTCCAGTGGCATGATTGACTCATGCTACATCTCATAATAGTGGGGCATTTTCAGGCACATATATTGGGAAAGGTACAGAAGGAAAGGCATGGAAGGAAAAACCCTAAAACAACAAGAATCACAATACACTCTATTCATTTGGCTTGAACTTAAGGGAGGACCAACTGTACAGAGGGAGTGATTTGCATCTCTGCTTCTATGCTTCCCTGCCATTAGGATTGACTCTAAACAAGCCAGGCCCATTTCTGACTAAGTAGAGTACCAGGAGAAGAAAGAGAAAATGCCCCGTTAGGCAGCTTTTTGTCAAAGTAAACTACCTTCTGACTGCACTTCCAAAGCCTCATGGAAATAAAAACCCATTTAGATTAAGTGTTCATTTCTCTGGAGGATCCTAGGTAGTTCTACATAGTTCTGTGCTGGAGTGGTAGGCCCCGGGGCAGTTAGCATCAGCTGGGATGAGAGGAAGAATCATTTGCATTGTGTATTTCCCTCCTTTCCATAAGAATAGTTTCTGTGGACAGGCTGACCTTCTGATGATTGCATATGCATCTGTAGGGGGCCTGTAAGCAACTGTTGTTCAAAGCTGACTTAACAAGAAAGGTGGTTATGTGAGCTCAGTTAGATCAGCTGGGTGCATACCAACATTGCCCTTCTGTGTAGATGTCCTTTATTAGTTAAAGGCATATTTTTTAACTTTAATGCTGTGTATAGCTAAGTGCATATTTTAAATGCATGAAAACCATGTTTTTCCCTCAGTATCTGAACAAAAAGGCCTAAGGTATCACATTGATTAATTTTGTGTTTACAAATTAGCATTGACAATCTGTTAGATGCTAAACCTGGTATGCAGAGGACATAGCTCTTATGCTCCTAAAATTGCTGTTCTATTAATACAAGACATAGCAATTCCTTTATATAACTCATTGTCTAATTTTGGCTTGGCTCAGGGGAGCAAAGTGAAACATAGATTTTGCTCACAACATTCTTTATATTAAAGTGCCTTTGTCTCTACTAATATGTAAATGGTACTAGTGTTAAAGGTCATATATTCTCTGTGAATCCTTTGATACTTCAAGATGAAGGGGTTTATTATGGTTGTCATCATTATTTTGTTTTGTTGTTTTTCTTTAAAACTTTGTATGCCCCTTTCTTGTGCACTTATCACTTTTTACTTTGGGTTACAGTCTTCATGTACCTGTCATCATATAAAACTACTCCTTAAGGACTAGGATTTATTTTATAATCTTTCCCTCTGACAAACTTCCCATTTCTGCCAAAGATACCATGATCCTTCCTCTCTCAGGGTCTTATTCTAGATATTATTCTAGACTCCTCACTCCACATATGTGATCAGTTGCCAAATCTTTCCCTTTCTTTCTTCATAATATAGCCCACAACTGAATGCTTCTAACTAGCTACCAGCTTAAGTCAGTCCTCTTGTCCAGATCAACTCAACAGTCTCTTGCTAGGATCCCTTCAACTATATAATTCCCTTATTTATTTATGCTTATTCTCTGTTTTTTCTATAAATTAATAAAGGCTATTCTAAAAGTCTTGATGAAATTTTCACTTTTAATAGCTTAAAATTGAATTAAAACTTTCAGACCATTCTGTATTTCTATTTGTTCTCTTTTCCATAAGATATAAACACTTTGGAGGGAAGCTAGTTGGTGCAGTAGGTAGAGCACCAACACTGAAGTCAGGAGGACCTGAGTTCAAATCTGACCTCAAATGCTTAACACATCCTAGCTGTGTGACTCTGGGCAAGTCACTTAACCCCAATTGCCTCAGGGGAAAAATATATAAACACTTTGCCAATTCATTCATTTCATTCTTTGTGTTCATATTTCTAGCACCTAACAGAGTCTTGTAAATAATAGTTCATGGTTGATAAATGGTTTGTTGATTAATTGATTATCATATATGTACAAATATACATAGATCTGTTTGAATTTCTGTTTTCCTTGCCTCAAATCTCTTACCACTATAATCCATTCTACTACACGGTGGTACCAAAGCAATTTTCCCAAAGTGCAGATTTGACCATCTTACTCCTCTATTCAATGAACTTCAGGGGTCCCTTACTGTCTTTATAATCAAATGTCAGCTCTTCTCTTTAAATTTTTAACACTGCAAACTATGTCCAACCTATCTTTCCATTTTTATTGGACATAACTCCCTTTCTTCATTCTGATTTTCAGACAGATTGAATGTTTCTCTCTTTGTCACATAAAATAAAAAGTGAATTCTCTGCCTTTTAGAGTGACTATACCCCAAAGCCTGGAATGCACTCCTTCTAAACTTTTTTCTTTGAGAATTCCTCTCTTCTTTCAAAACACAACTCAAGAAATCATTCATCATCTTCTACATGAAGTTTTTCTTGATTCCCAAGTTGGGGTTATTCTTCTTCCCAAACTGCATTGCATCTGGAGTTAGAAAGCCCAGAGTCCAAATATAGCCTTAGAATACTCCCTGGCTATATGATTTTGAGCAAGTCACTTATTCCAGTTTTCTTAATTGTCAATTTGTAATAATGATGGCATCTACCACACAAGATTGTTGTTTCATCTAAAATGAAATTTGCTTAGCACAGTACCTGGCATACAGTTAGTGCTATATAAATGCTAATTCCTTGCTCTATTTTAAAGTATTGCACTTATTTTATATGTGCACATACATATAAATAAGTGTCTTATTGTATGTTTATAGAATTATGTATATGTATATATTCTCTTTTCCATTCTATATTTGTATAAATTTATATGCATGCATCCATATGTATATATATATGTGTATACAGATACAGATATATGTATATGTATTCTATTTTTTTCTCATTAGAATGTAAATTCTCTGCAAGAAGGGATTGTTTTATTCTTTTTATTTGCATTCCCAGTGTATAATATATTATCTGGTACTCAATAAAGATTAGTTCACTGTTTTGGATAAGCAACCGTTTTAGAGAAGGATAACAGTGACTAACCATATCTATTCAATGGAAATAACCTATAGACCTTAGTCATCTAGCATACATGGGCCAAAAGTGCAGCACATGATCTCACTATATTATTTCCTGTAAGTGCAAGGTTGTGTTGACTTTTTTTATTATTTGTTTTGCTTTTGTTTAATAAACTTAACAATTTTCCGTTTGGGAACTAGGTGGGTCTCATTACCTGCCTGCCTATCACTAGTTTTATGTAATTAATACTAATATGTGACTATTGCTATGTATCATGATAAAGAAACCCCTATAAATTCACAAAAATACTATTTTATTGCAATATATGCAAACGAGTTTCTTATTATGCAGTCACTTGCTGAAAAAAAAATGAACTTGTACACTCCACTGATAAACAGTAGATAGATTTAGAATGTTTTGTCTGGTTTGGAAAATAAAAAGTGACCAATTGTAAAAGGGAATACAAAGAAAAAAAAAGAAAAATCAAGATGGGGAGGTTAAATATGACAGTGCAATGGACATCAACTCTGGAATCAGAGGGCCTTGTTTCAAAACCCCACTAATTTTGCTCACTGTAAATCCTTGCATAGTTATTGAACACTGCTGAAATCAGTTTTCACTTTCCTGAAATGACAGAGTTAAAGTTGATGGCTTCTGAAGTCCCTTCAAGCTCTACACCCATGATCTTATGATCAGAAAATATTTGTCTAGTACTTGAAAGAAACTAGATATGAATGAGAAGGAAAACTTGTGAAATAGTTCTGATGGCATTCATATTTTGGACTGTTGTAACTAAGTCTAGTTTGGAATGATTTCCTTCAATCCAAGCATCTCAGGAATAAATATAGTGATTAAGCCAACAAATCTATTGATTTATTCTGAAAAAAAAAAAAGACTGTAATCAGCACCTTATACTTCTGAACCTTTAAACTCAGCTATGTTCTCTGAATATCTATTACACAGTACCTCACAATTAATTCTTTTCTCAGTGACTTTTCTCCTTTTCTAAGACTGCATCAATCTCAGTCACTAGAATTATTTTTCCTTTACTGATTGGCTGCTTTTTTGTCTTAGTCCAAAAGATCCTTCTTGTCCCTATACTCATCACATCTTCAAAAGAGTTCAGGATAAAATAAAAGTACAACCACTCAATCCCAAGGTAAAGAACAGAATTTATTCAAAAGATTTGAGTTTAAGTTTTGTTTCTGCTATTTGTCTTTATATTAGACAGGCCACTAAGATCCTTTAGCACGTTTCCTCATCTAAGATATCAAAAATGAACATGTTCAGGGATGTGACTTCTAAGATCTTTCCTAACTTCAAATCCTCTAACCCTAGGGTGTTAAAAAATCCCTCATTTTCTTTCTCTAGATGTATGTTTTCTCAATGTCTGCTTTATAGTCAGGCTTTCCATTGCTTTCTTATCCTGACCACTATCGATATATATTTGCGTTGGGACCAATTTTTCTCTCTTGTAAATTAATCTATGAGATTTTGGTAATATTCAATTGGAGAGCATGATTTACTTTAGACAAATAACCATTTTATAAAAGCCTATTCAGCAACACATCTCTTTAATTAAATGAGACCCACAGATAAAGATAGAAATCTCTAAAAGAGATAGTAAGAAGTAATAACTCTTTGCCCTTCAGAAATATTTATTTAAAGGTTACTTAATTACAAAGTTTCCTAAGTCCATGCTAATTAAGATTTTATTTATTTAAATGTTTTCTTTATCTAATTTTAAGTAAAAGATCAACTGCAGAAAAACTAACAAAGCTGACCCTAAACTAGACTTTGATGTATATAAAAATTAACTTCTAGCCCCCAATTACCCTTTCTTTGCCTCTTTTCCTGTTTTGTGGGGGCCCTCCTGTTGTCATCCAAGAACTCACATCTATGCATTTTCTCCTTTTTCCCAAAAGTTAGCCTCAGGAAATTTAAATAGCTAATATTTTATAGGATTAAAAATTAGAAAGGATGGCATAGTAAACAGATCCCTGGTCTAAAAATTAGGAAGATTTAAGGTCAAGTTCTCTATCAGACACATAGAAGCTATTTAATCATAGGAAAATTACTTGAAATCTCAGCACCTACAGCTAAATCCTCAAGCCTATAAGGTCAAGAATATTTGCAGATCTGCATTAGTTAAGAGTTTCTTCATCAATAGTTGCCTATATCTATGAAATAACAAACTGTGCTTACCCTTTGATCCAGCAGTGTTTTTACTGGGCCTATATACCAAAGAGATCATAAAGGAAGGAAAGGCCCCACGTGTGCAAGAATGTTTGTGGCAGCCCTTTTTGTAGTGGCTAGAAACTGGAAACTGAATGGATGCCCATCAATTGATGGATGGCTGAATAAATTATGGTATATGTATATGTTATGGAATATTATTGTTCTGTAAGAAATGACCAGCAGGATGATTTCAGAGGAGTCTGGAGAGACGTGCATTAACTAATGCTAAATAAAGTGAGTGGAACCATGAGATCATTATACATGGCAACAACAATATTATACAATGATCAATTCTGATGGACATGGCTTTCTTCAATAATGAAATGATTGAGATCAGTTCCAATGGTCTTGTGATGAAGAGGATGATCTACACCCAGAGAGAGGACTGTGGGAACTGAATGTGTATCACGACATAATATTTTCACTTCATTTTGTTGTTGTCTGTTTGAATTTTGTTTTCTTTCTCACTTTTTTCTTTTTTTGATCTGATTTTTCTTGTGCAACATGATATTTGTGGAAATATGTATAGAAGAATTGCACATATTTAAAAAAAATAATAATAGGCAAAGCCAGGACTTGGGCCCAGATATTTACTCCAGATCGTGCACTCTGCACTTTCTCAAATATAACTTTATTATGTCATCTTGGAAACCATCCAGTACAGTGAGTATTGTTTGAGTTTTGATGACTCAAAGTAGGTTTAAAAAGTAATTGTTCCCATTCTGGCCAAAAACTCTCAGGGTCTTTCTCAACCATTATGTGAAGGCAAACTAGATCATTTTTTTGTTTCAAATTTTGCTTAACCTGGGTATTGCCTCAGACAAAGTGAGGCCTAGGGAAGACCTTGATTTAAAAAGACCAGGGTCATCCTCTACATCTGGGGTAATCATCAGTCATTCCAACATTTCTTTCCAGGAGAAGAGAAAAGTTGATAACTTTGCCCAGGTCTGCCTCAATTAAATACTATTCACTTGCAAGTCAAGGCATTACCCTCCTGATGTCATTATTATTATTATTATTATTTTGAAAAGGAAGGATAAACAACAACAGGACTTAGAGTGAGAAGGACCTGGTATGAATCTTGTCACTGACAGTTAGTAGTTATATAGCCATGGGCAAACCACAAAAGTAGGAACACATTTCTCTTTATAGCCCCCCCTCCATAAAATGGGGGTAAATATGACTATAATGCTTAAGTCATCAGTAAATGATTGAGGATAAAATTAGATAGCATATGTAAAATATTTTAAAAGATTATTTTCTAATGCACACAAGATAAAGAGGGAAGCCACAAACTGGGAAAACATTTTTACATTCAAAGGTTCTGATAGAGGTCTCATTTCTAAAATATATAGAGAATTGACTCAAATATATAAGAATTCAAGCCATTCTCCAACTGATAAGTGATCAAAGGATATGAACAGACAATTTGTAGATGAAGAAATTGAAACTATTTCTAGTACTATGAAAAAGTGCTCTAAATCACTATTGATCAGAGAAATGCAAATTAAGACAACTCTGAGGTACCACTACACACCTGTCAGATTGGCCAAAATGACAGGAAAAGATAATGATGAATGTTGGAGGGGATGTGGGAAAACTGGGACACTGATACCTTGTTGGTGGAACTGTGAACGGATCCAACCATTCTCGAGAGCAATTTGGAACTATGCTCAAAAAGTTATCAAACTGTGCATACCTTTTGACCCAAAAGTGTTTCTATTGGGTCTATATCCTTTGGGATAATATTAAAATTTTAATATTAATATTAAAATAATATTAAAAGAAGGAAAGGGACCCACATGTGCAAGAATGTTTGTGGCAGCCCTTTTTTGTAGTGGCTAGAAACTGGAAACACATTTTTCTTGCACAGTCCTCATTCCTGTCTCAGTTCAATTTTCTAGGGTTTCTGGAGAAGTGGGGAAGCACAATGTCCTTTTACTTGCTTCTATATTTTTCAATGGTATTTGTGACTTAATGTGACTTTAGAAGTCTTAAACTTAAAGGAATAAATATCTCATAGCAGAATTCTAGATATTTATACACTGATAAGGAAGTCTTTCTTGTCTAGAAATTCTTTCTAGCATCCATGAAATCATACCATGTGAGTTCTACCTGTTCTGCCTTAATGTGACCCCATATTACATGATCTGAAAGGGAAATGGGATTGCACAATGCTGTAAAAACAAGGCACCATGGGATAGCTTAGTGTCATCTAAGAATTGATGGGATTTTCCAAGTGAGACTAAGGCTTTATACCAACTTCCATGATGGATCCACTCACCCATAGGCTCTGGGCTAGTAAAATGTCCTGCATTTTTGTGACCCTTTATAGTTTAGTGTAGGTACATTGATTGCAGAGGTTGTTGTCTGTCTCTCATTCTCAAAGAGGACCATGACATCAGGGAGATGATGATGTAGGTGAATTGGATTTAAGTGAGGGAGGGCTGTGCAAGATCACTGCCTCACTTTCCCCTTCATAGCCATCTGGGTCCAATGTCCAGACATAGATCAGGAAGACTGGAGCTGGCCCTGGATGAAATGGGAGACCTTGGCTTTTTTAATCTAAGTCTTCAAAGCGTCAGTTTGACTAAGGCTGTGCCCGTTTGATGACTAAGGCTAGGTAGCAATTGTGACAAAGAATCTCCTCTTTAGCATAGTCCAAAAAATCTAAATAAATAAATGCATGAATGAATGTGGGTTCATTCCATCAAACCTCAGGATTTCTGGGAAAAGTAGAAATGACTGTTGTTTACATTCAATCTGAGTCAATGAGGACTCAAATAATGATCAAATGGGGCTTGGCCTAGGACCTGTTGGTAGCCAGGTATATAGTTAGAGTACTTGGGATCAAATCCCATTTGCTGAAATTTTAAACAAATTACAACCTTTTGACTTCAGTTTTCTCATGTAAAATAAAGTAAGTGGACTAGACGATCCCAGAGGTCATTCTTCCCTCTGAATCTATCCTCCTGTTATCCTTTGACTTGGAACTGAGTAATTCAGATTATATATATATAATTTGAGATTTGAATGTTTTATAGTCTCTTTACCCACCTGCAGGGAAATCAGGCCAAACACATTCAAATGTATAGTCACATGTAACATTTCTAACAAAAATTTGCCTTTACTGTGCCCAAAATCATGGAACTATTCCATGGTGGAGGCATTATTGGACAAGTATTTAATATTATTGATTGGACACAAAAGCAAGGGGTAGTTGCTTCCATAAACTACCTTAATCTTTACTATTTTTATGCTCCAAAACCCAAATTTTATCCTGGAAGTAAATTAATGTCTCTGGTGAATTGCTTCTGGAGATATCCTCAATGTTTTGAGAGATCCATACTAGGATACTCCAATGCTGACTAGTTTTCTATAGTTTTACATATCTGCAATCCATGGATTGATTCATAATCATGTTGTATTATTCTTTCTTTCCCTCTGATTCATGCCACTATTTTCTGCATCATTGATATTAAATTACCATGTTAATATTCTCCTTTAAATATATGTGAGTATATATGTATATACATTAATACACAAATGTATTGATATCTATCTAAATACATTATATATATATATATATATAGAGAGAGAGAGATCTATTTTAACATGACATTAATTTTCCACCTTTTTCCATAGTGAATTCTTTCTTTCCTTTTTTTCTTTTTCTTTTTCTTTTTTTTCCCCTTTATTTATTTATTTTTTTTTTTTTTGCTGAGGCAACTGGGTTAAATGACTTGCCCAGGGTCACACAGCTAGGGAGTGTTAAGTGTCTGAGACCACATTTGAACTCAGGTCCTCCTGACTTCAGGGCTAGTGCTCTATCCACTGCACCACCTAGCTTCTTCGTGAATTCTTTCTTGTGATAAAGAAAAACAAGTGAAAATATACAAATCAGAAATCACATCTGACAATCAGCGATTTTCTTTCTTAGTATTCCTCCACCTCTTTGTCATAAAGGAAATGACATGCTTTGTTATCTTGCCTCCTGAATTTTAACTATTTTATCCCCATTTATTTATAGTTTAACTTCGTGATTTTTTTCCCATTGTCATTGTTATGATCATTGTACATATTGTTTTCTTAGTTTTGCTTGTTTGACTCTATATCAATTCATGCAAACACTTTCATGTTTCTATGAATTCTTCATATAAATAATTTCTTAATAAGCAATACTATTAAATTTCATTAATAAACCATGATTTTTTTTCAGACATACCCTTTTTTATGTGTAGTTCTTTGCTCCCAGAAAGTGTTAATAAAGGAAATTCTGTTTTTGTCTTGTTACCTGTCTTAGAATTCCCACTGCTAAGCAGAGGTTCTCATACAGAGAAAGACCTTAATAAATGTTTATTGTTTAACTATTGACCAACTGCCTTTTACTTTCTTAGGATAAATGTGTTTTATTATTAGGACTGGAGCATAGGGTTGACTGTCATTTCTCTTGCATAATTTCCCATTGAAATCCAGAAGTGTTGGATTACTTCACAACTCTAGAAAGAGTACATGAGTCTGGCTGGCTTCCTACAATTCCCAGACTTTTTTCATTTTCCCAGTTTTTATTAACTTTTACTGGTGGTACAATGTACTTCATTATAATTTGAAAATTTTTTCTTGATAAATATTTGTTTATGTGTATACATGATCTATCTATCTATATATGTAGATTATATCTATCTTTATATTATGATTTACATCTTATAGAATGGCTATTAGTGAAATATTTACATTAACTATTATTCTGCAATCTGAATATCTAAATTGCCATTAATTTGATATCATTAACAGAGAGACAAGCTTCCTAACTACATCTACTCCAATTATTGTCTGGGTCAGAAAAATATCTTGACAACTTCTTCATACTCTAACCATAACTTTACCTCTTCTCTCCTACACTGGACAAAATTATTATGATTAACAGAGACTTCTACAACCTTGGATCACAGCCACTTCCCTTTCATGGTCTATCATCTAACATTTTTTGACATATTTACAGAAAATATATGATCCATTTCATTTATTCTGTATAGCTAATGTAAACTCTCCTCCCTGAGATCATTCCAACAATGTCTCATCTGCCTGAGATAGCTCAATTGAACATTACTGTGATAGGGAAAATGAATGCATGAAAAGTGAGGAAAGCATCACAGAACATTTTTTTTCTGAAAAATATATACAAAGCCTGGTGCTAGATTAGCAACAAAGTTTTCCTTGATTTTGAATGGACTCAATACCAACTTGTTTTTTAAAATGTTTGTAACTTTTTGGAACAAATTCAGGTTGAGCTCAGGAAGGACAGTTTTCCACTTGAGCACCAAGTAAAGGGAAGTAGAAGTTTTCTCCAACTTAAATCATGTTCTTGTGAAAACTAGACAGTGACTCATATGATAGAAATACTTGACTTATTGTCTTCCCATGAGTCACTCCACTTCAGTTCAGATGATTGAATTTTATAAGAATGACTTGAAGATTACAATTCTGTTTCACAATATGTATACACTTTATTTGTGGCAGCAAGCAATAGAAGAGCTCATTTCGGTATACTCACCTTGTAAATGTGGATTCCTTGTCTTTAAAGGTCAAACAATATTTTTCATTAAGAAAAATTTATCTATCTTTAAGACCTTAAATGAGAGTAGGCTATGATTCTTTTTCCCCCAACAACATACTAGAAACATAGTGATTTTCCTTACATTATGTTACATGGAAATAAATCATTAGCTTAATTTTGGGACATATATCTGAATCCTAAACCATCACTTTTTCAAAGGAAATGAGTTCTCTTTGAGCTAGGTTCAGTACTATATCCTGAAGAAGAGCCCAAACACTCAAAAAAGAAAAGATTTTTAACGTTGTATCAGCTTAATAATTTTGCAAGGGAAGAAAGAGCACTATAAATCCATCCTACTCATCTCTGTGTGCCCTTGTAACACCCCTAATAATAAAGAACGGAAGAGTGCCAAGTGATTGATGGAAACATCTTGGAGTGAAGAGAACCTGGAGCATTAGCAAGAAAAATATCAATGATACCCTTTCTCTTTCTTTAAAAGTAACCTCTCAGCAAAACAGTTTAGACTGATGAAACAAAGAGAATCAAGAGAAGAAAAAGTATCACAGACACAATAAATGAATTCCTTTTTTTAGAATTTCTCTTTGTTATCACCCTTTGTAACCAGAGAATTATCTTCCTTATTTGACAGTACAGGTCATTTCCCCTTCATTCTTTTCCTCTCTCCAAGAAAATAACAATATGGGACCACTTCATCTTGAAAGACTCTGATTATGGCTTTATTATTCCTTTGCAAAGAGTAAGTAATTTTCTCTACCCATTTACTTGTTATCAAAAGCAGGCTGTCCATATTTATTTTGTCACATAGAGGGATAGGACATAATTTGTTTCATATTCTAGCACAGAGCCAGGCTTCTGCAGCCAAGTGCCATGCCCATTTTGACCGTATGAATTATTGTCCCTTAATGCAAGCCATGTACAACACGGCACTAACATTCTGCTGACTGATAGAGACTGCTATTTTATTTTTGGAAACTAGCCTACAGCTCTTATGGCTCTGGGTTTTTGATAGACATTGTATACTGCTATTTCAGTAGAAAATGTTAACTAGAAAAACCAAGTAGCCTGAGGGTTTGGAATCATACTTAAATTTTTAATAACTTGTCTGAAGAAACCTTTATAGTCTTCATTTGAAACTGGATTGAACTCTCCATAAGTTAATATAAACATGGCTCCACCTCACCATGCACATTTGAATGTCAACCTTTTCCCAGAGATGTTGTGATTGGGATGTTGGAGAACCACAGACAATGTTGTCTTCATGTGGATAGAAGACCTGGAAATTTTACAGTTTCAAGATTTTTTTGACCTTGAAAGAACTTCCTTCCAAGAAGTCACATGAGATTTGAAGAAGGAAGAAGTATGCTTATGACCTGCTCCAGGTTTTTCCTGGCAAACCCAGCAGAGATCTTGAGATGGGTGTGCTAGTCTCTCTGCCAATAAAAGCACTGAATGGCATCGATGGCACCAGTAATTTCAGGAACAGAAGAGATGTGCTTATGAGACCACAGATGTGGTGAAATGGCTGAGGAAATAGCTGTTCCAGCAGATGATGAAAGTGAAATTCAGTCCAGAGCTCCTTTATCCCTCTTCTATCCATTTACCTGAAATGCTGTGTGAGTAAGTCTGTTAACAACTATTTTTGTTTATGTTTCTTTCTCAAGCCAGTGGGCAGGAGGTATTAGAGGATAGGGAGAGAATAGAATTAACCTTCAAGCTAAAAGTGACAGAATAGTCTGCTATATAACTCATTTCCAAACCATCTTTTTATGCTTTTTGCTAATGTTGTCAAAGTACATGGTCATCAACTATAATTTGTATCCAAGACTTAGAATTCATGCTTTGACTGAGAGAAGGGAAGGTAACACAGGGGGAGAATAGATATTCTTGATTTTTTGTTTTGATAACAAACAAGTTTAAAAAGAGTTGGTGTAAGTTGGTTATAATGTTTTATTTGTATTCATTTTGGGTAAATGTAACTATTTCCATACTCTCTAGACTGCTTATGAATTGGATATACTTAAAGAAATGCACTTATGTAAAGAGAGATGTAGGAATGATCCAGAGCAATCTATGTCCCTTTTTTTGACATTAAAATTTGAATAATTCATGTCTAGAAAATTCACATTTTTCTCATCTTTTGTCCCAGTTTCATGTTGGGATTCATACCATATTCCATGTATGTCACAAAAGTTGATAAATATATTTAAAGGAAAATATGAAAGAAAAGAGGTATTAGATTAACTATCAAATTGAAAGTCTATAAAACCACTGTTCTATCCCCATTGTTGTACGCGTGAGAAACCTGGACAGTATACTAGTGTCCTGCCAGGAAATGGAATCATTTTCATTTGAATTGCCTTGGGAAGATTCTGAAGATTACCTGGAAGGATAAGGTAAAAGACACCGAAATTCTTTCTCAAACTAAACAGTCAAGCATCCAAACTCTACTGCAGACAGTGCAACTCTAATTTAAATACCAACTGTACACTTGCCAAAAGGACTATTTTATGGACAACTCACCCAGGGCAAGCATTTATATGGTTGTCAGAAAATGCAATACAATGATACTCTCAAAGTCTCTCTTAAGAACTTTGGAATTGTTTTGCAACATGGGAGACACTGGCCCTGGACCATCCAGCATGTCTTGCTCTCCTCAAAGAAAGGGCTGGGCTCTATGAGTAAAGCAGAATTGAAATAGATCAATAGAAACATGCTATTCAAATTTAGAAAATCCACCCCAAATGTTCACATGGAGTATTTATGCACGACCTGTAGTAGAATATTCTGGGTTCATATTGGTCTGATCAACCAGTCAGACACAATGCAACTAACATAGTGATCATTTTGGTCCTCTTTGAGAACAAATGATAACCACCAACAAACTGCTTTTCATTTAGTTTCCTCCTTTAGACACAACTATTTATAGATAAGATGTAAAAATGTTCTATACAAACTTGTATTTATCAGTTCTTCTTTCTGCATACAGATAGTGTCTTCCTTCCATGCCCTTTGTAGTGAATTGGGGTTTTTATAATGCCAAACTGACAGTGACATGAAGTTTTTTTGTGGTTATTTTTATTTTGGTAAAATTTTTGTTCATTTTCAACTTAAATACAAAACAAGAAAAGGGAAACAAAAGGAGAGCACTTCCATGTACACACCAAAACATGAGAGGATTCAATATAAAACAATAAAATTTCATTTCAAGAAAACATATATAATAAATAATAATTAATTTAACAATAAATATTATTCCAATTATTTAAATCTGGTTTTATATAAAAAGTGTTTTATGTTTATGTTCATATAGTTTCAGTGTCTGTTTTGGCAGTTGTACTCTCAAGTATTTTATACTGTTTAGTTATTTTAAATGTTCTAAAACAATATTGAATAATATTGGTGACACAATATAGTATTCCAACTTTTGTCTTTAATTAAATCTATTTTAGCTATAACTTTGAGATCATGATTACTACCCCTGCTTTGTCTACATAATAAATTCTTTTCAAGTCCTTTTGGGTGCATCTTTCAATTATATTATATTTCCTGAAAGCAACATATTGTTCAATTCAGATTTTTAATTTAAGACTTTTAACTTGTTCTTAAAACAATATTGTGCTTTTTGTATAGAACATTGTCTTGGTTCTGCTCTTTTCATTTTCATTATTTTGTGAAAATCTATATTTTTCTAAGATCATCAGGCTCATCATTTGTTATAGCTTCTTGCTTTGTAAAATGAAGGGTTTACACTAAAACTATCTTTACTTTTCTCTCCAGGTTTAATTTCTATGGCCTAGTAACACTATTTTTTTTTTACAAGGAACTATTTTTGCGGAGTTGGTGTCAGTGGATCTCAGAATATATGAAGATTATAAGCCTGAAAAAAGTTGAGGGGAAAAAGAGAAATATGGTTATAAGGAGATTAGATGCCAAACAGGAATTGATATTTGATCTTGGACACAATAAGGTGTCATTGGAGTTTATTGTATGGGAAGAAAATTACATTGTGAGACCTATGCTTTAGAAAAATCCTTTTGATAGATGAGTGAGCATGGATTCAACTAGAGACAGATTTAAGACAGAGACCAACCAATAGACTGTTATTTGTTGTGTGAAGTCACAAGAGTCTATACCAACGAAGTGGCAGTATATTTGTATGTGTTGTCAATAAACTTTGCCATAGGACTTCAGAAATAGATCATATAGCAATCAATTATTGTCTTCTTTTTAGTTTCTCTACTATATATATCATATATAACTCTTATGGCAACACAATTTCTTCTTTTTTTGAGATATGCAATGTATTGCTTTTCTCTGGTTCTAGTATAAACCCATGTCTTGGGAAAATTCCAAGGCTCTAAGATCCATTGGAAAAGCTGAGGAATTTAGGCCTATCAAAGTCCATATAAAAAGATAATATTTTATGATTATCTATTATATGGTATATAAATGGCATATATAGTGTATGATATATAGGAAAAGGGATGATAGAGCAAAAAGGGAAATTGAGTTATCTATACTGACTGATTTATTTTCTGAATAATTCAGTCACAGGAATTGTTAACATATAGAAATAAATGGTGATTTCCAATGACAATCAAGCATGTCTCTTTAAGCAAAAATTTTAAATTCTTTACTCTTTAAAGGTTTGATGGTTTCCAGAGAATAATTGATCCTCTTATAATTTTTGGTTTTCAGTATTCCCAAGAAGAGTGGTTTATGAAATAAGTAATTTTCTTAAGGTTGACTCTACTTCTCTCATCTGTGCTCTCTGTCTCTGCCTCCTTTCTCTCTTTCTCTCAGAATCAAAAGCAGTTCAAAGTAGTGTTTTTTATGGCATTAAGCTACATGTTTATAAAATTGTTGTTGAGATAATAACTCTTCCAAACTCAACTGAAAATAGCAGGGATAAAATAGCTTAGCATTAATACTGTTATCCAATTCAAAATCTTTCCCATGTACTGGAAACTATAGAACCTGAAGAGGAATAACACACAGGGAATCAATTAAAGCAGTGAGCTGTAGTTTTTTAATGAATTTTTTCATAATATTATTTTTAATTTAAAAAAAACTTACAATGTGTCAATTACTCTAAAGTCCATCTATGCAATGTGATTCTCACCTTTATGGAAAAGACAGAAAAAAGGATAGTATGTCACTCTTTCCAAATCCCACACATATGTCTTTGAAAGATACTAAAATTACTTTGTTATTATAATTTCTTTAAATATACATTTTATTTGTTCTAAATAATTTTCAGCCTCCCACTCAACCCCCCTCCTTTCAGTTGAGAGTACAAGAAAAACAAAGCCCATTACAAATGAATTTCCAAACTGGACATAGTGAAAATATTTTCCCATTCTGAATTTTCAGTATTTCACATGTGTATCAAGAGTTGAGTGGCATATTTCATTATCAGTTCTCTGTAATCCTGGTTTGTCATTACACTGATAAGGATTCATCACAAAAGTATTCCAAGATATTTGTATATCAAAACTTTTTATTCATTCCTCAATTGAGGTGTAAACTTTAAATTTCCATTCTTTGCAACCCCCCCAAAATTATATTTTTAATATGTCATCAGAATTTGCTTTGGTTAAGAGTTCTCATTTATTCTGTACTTTCTCTTCCTTCCCCTATAACTTTCTTCTCTTTTCTTCCTATTTTCCTATTTAGTATCTGCATTCTTCTATCTTTTTAATTAGTTCCTGTGTGAAGTTCAAGTTTTAGCATTCCTGACCAGTCCCTTTTTCTTATTTATATAGAGGTCTACTTTTATATCCTCATTTTTTGATATAATTTTTGCTAACATTTTTCCCTATTCCCTCTTTATGATAGAATGTATTCCTCTTCCCCTCTCTTTTCTATTTTTTTTCTAAAGTCATCAAGACATAAAAGAACCAGTCCCAGACGTTTTCTAATTGAATACCATCTGTGAACTCTATTGATAAAAGGGTTCAGAGGTGACACATGTATCAACTTCCCATATTTGAATATAAACAGTTTGTTCTTCTTATGTTCTTTATCATTGTTCTTTCATTTTTACCTTTTTATGTTTCTCTTCATTCCTGTGCTTAAACTTCAAAGTTTTTCAGTTCTGGTCTTTTAATCAGGAATGATTAGTAGTCTTCTATTTAAAGGTCTATTTTTTCCCACAGTAACATTATACTCTGTTTTGCTGGGTCAGTTAGACTTCACCATAAAACTACATCTTTGCCTTCTGGAACATAATATTCCCAGTTCTCTGCTCTTTTATAGTGGTAACTGCCAAATCATGTGTAATTCTTATGATGGCTGAGCTGTATAGTGTGTTCAGGGAGCACTTGCATTTTTGTGATGGCTTGCTAAGCCCTTTTCAGTACTGCTTATCTACCTTTTGTGCCCACCTTCACCCAACCTTCACCCATCTGTGACTGCAAGAAGCTAGAGCACACAAAACAGCCATAACCCAGTAAACTATTTTGTGGAAGGGCTAAACCAGGTTGATGGTATCTAACAGACCTCAAATCCATCAGTGAGGTAGGAGAATGGCTACTTCAAGTATGGGAAGATTTTCTCTGACAAAATGAGCAGGTGAGAACAATTTGTTACAATAGCCATGAAGGTGACTGAAGCAGTTGCTATGAAACACTTAGAGATTAGTTAAACATCGAAGACACCATGATTATCTACTGCATCCCAGGCCATTGACAATCACCTTAACTTTGTACAGTCATTGGACTTTTTTTGGCTCTGAAAGAGGGAGCAAGGCTGATAACTTTGTGCAAATCTGCCTTACTTAAATCCAATTCATGCACACATCAAAATCTTTCCCTGTGATGTCATTGGTCTTCTTTGAAAATGAAGGTTTTTTTTTTCTTTGATCTAGAAGCAATGGACTTTATGATGTTCCTGGTATTTTTTAATTTTGGGATTTCTTTCAATAGATCACTAGTGATTATATTTTCTGTTTCTATTTTGACCTCTGGTGCTAAGAGACTTGGGAACTTTTCTTTTAACATGTCTTGAACTGTGATATATAAACTTTTTAAATTTTCTCTGCATATTTTTGAGTCGTACCAATAGGATTTTAAACTGAAAATAAAAGAGAATGGAGAGCAATTTGGAGCTATGCTCAAAAAGTTATCAAACAGTGCATACCCTTTGACCCAGCAGTGTTTCTACTGGGCCTATATCCCAAAGAGATTTTAAAGGAGGGAAAGGGACCCACATGTGCAAAAATGTTTGTGGCAGCCCTTTTTGTAGTGGCAAGAAACTGGAAATTGAAAAGATGCCCATCAATTGGAGAATGGCTGAATAAATTATGGTATATGAATGTTATGGAATA
>JAJPUD010003192.1:225520-265158 GCA_023553655.1 Myrmecobius fasciatus
GTAATAATCGATTCATAAAATCAACCCTCATTCTATAAGTATCTATAACATAAATATAATTCTCAAGAGTTATTTTTTCTTGTTACCTTTTTATGTTTCTCTTGTGTTCTGTGTTTGTAGATCAAATTTTTTGTTCAGTTCTGGTCTTTTCAGTAGAAATAGGTGAAATTCTCCTATATCATTGAATGACCATCTTCTTCCCTGGAAGATAATGCTCATTCTAGCTGGGTAACTTATTCTTGGCTGTAATCCAAGTTCCTTTGCCCTTCAGAATATCTGATTCCAGGCCCTTCGATCCTTCAAAGTAGAAGCTGCTAGGTCCTGTGTGATCCTAATTGTAGCTCCCCGATATTTAAATTGTTTCTTTCTGGCTTCTTGTAATATCTTTTCCTTGGTATGATAGTTCTGGAATTTAGCCACGATATTTCTGGGGGACTTAATTTTTGGGTTTCTTTCAGGAGGTGATCGGTGGATTGTTTCAAGGAGTATTTTGCCTTCTGGGTGTAAAATATCAGGGCAGTTTTCTTTTATGATTTCCTGGAATATAGTGTCCAGGTTCTTTTTTTCATCATGGCTTTCAGGAAGCCCTATAATCCTTAGATTGTCTCTCCTAGATCTATTTTCCAGGTCAGTTGTTTTTCCTAGGAGATATTTCATGTTGTTCTCTATCTTTTCATTTTTTTGTTTTTTGTTCAACTGATTCTTGAAGTCTTGATGAGTCATTAATTTCCAATTGTTCGATTCTAATTTTTAATGTCTTATTTTCTTCAGTTACTGTTTTTAGTTCCTTTTGCAATTGCCCAATAACATTTTTTTGTTCATTGCATTCTTTTTCCATTTTTTCTATTTTATTTTGCAGTGATCTCATTTCGTTTCCCCATGTTTCTTCTAACTCTCTTTTAAGATTTTTTATGCAATCTTCAAAGAAAGCCTTGTGACATGGAGACCAATTTATGTCTCTCTTTGGGGCTTTTTCTGGAGTTGCTTTACCTTTAGGGGCCTCAGGATTTGAGGTCTGTTCTTCCCTCTCTCCATAAAAGTTGTCTATGGTGAGACCTCTTTTTGGTTTTTTATTCATTTTTTTTTAAAAAGTGTGAGGTCTGTTTAGGGCAAAGGTGGGACAGCTGCTTTAATTTGCCCTGGGGCAGTTCTGCTGATTGAGTTATTTCAGGAACTGGGCAGTTCTGCTGATTGAATTATGTCAGGGGCTGGGCAGCTCCATTGATTGAATTATTTCTCCTGCTGATCAGTCCTGTTGTTTGGTTGATTGCTTTAAGGTGCTGTGTAATGGCAGCTAGGTCCGATGCTCATCAGGGGTTCAGTGGTTCACAATCTATCCCCCTCAAAAGGCAGAACCTCCAAACCACCTGCCCACAATCAGGACAAATTGTTCCAAGAGGCTCGCAGAAGACTCCCAGGTGTGTGAAAAGCACAACGCTCCCACTCCTGTTCCGACTCCTGTTCCAGCTCCCTGCTCCAGCTCCCTGCCCCGGTCTCCCTGTGCTGCAGTCTGGGTTCAGTAGGCCACCCCCTGCCCCATTAAAACAGAACTGTTTTGAGGTTCTTCCAGAGTATCTTCTTCTAGAATCGTGTTGTTCTCCAGATATTGTGGATTTTTTTGCTTCAGAATCAGTCTAGAGGCTTCATATGTTGTTGGTTTGAGGGGAGGTTAGAGGAGGTTACAGAGAATCCTGTCTGATCTCCGCCACCATGGCTCCACCCCCGGAAGGAAGTCCTAGCATGAAATTAAAAATAAATTATAATAAAAACAAAGGATAAAAATGAGAAACATCAGGTTGAATCTAATATGCGTAATATAAATTTATTTTAAAGCTGCAAAATGTGAGGCTTGAACAAAAATAATAACTCACATTTGTAGAAAATTTTTAGGTTTGCAGTCACTTTACATACTTCTTATTCACATAACAACATTGTGAGATAGATACTATAGGTATTATAATCATCTTTATTCTATAAAATGACAAATTGAGGCAGAGCAAATTTAAGTGACTTCTCAAGGGCTATATACTGAATAACTTTCTGAGGGGGGATTTGACTTAAGCCTACATGATAGATTAAATGACTTGTTGGTCCTATAGCTAATAATAGTATGAGACAAGATTTGATGGATAATTCAATAAGCAACTATATAAAATTGTGGATCCAACTGGAAGCAAGTTCTAAATATAAGAAAGACAGAAAAAAGGAAAGGAAGGAAGGAAGGAAGAGAGGAAGGAAGGAAGGAAGGAAGGAAGGAAGGAAGGAAGGAAGGAAGGAAGGAAGGAAGGAAGGAAGGAAGGAAGGAAGGAAGGAAGGAAGGAAGGATAATGTGTATGCAGATGCAGGCAGTATAGCACAGAGGGAAGGTAGCTGGACATTAATCTTGGAATACCTGAGTTAAAGGATAAGTTTTGACATATATAGGCTGTGTGAACCTGGGCAAATCACACTGCTTTAGACAACTTGTTAACATTAATGGAAACATTAAAATAGAGAGAGACTACTGATATGGGACCAGTTTCCTCACTGGGAATTCCCTGTATTAATAAGAAAACTTTTCTATGTATCATCCAATTCTTTTGCATCTACATAGACAAATTTGTTTTTGTGTGCCTATCTTTGTGCCTGTGTATATGTCTAAGTGTTGGATCTAAGAAAGGGTATTGTGTTTTATTGTATTTCAGAAATTTTGTGGTGCTCTCCTTGAGCACCACTTATTCTCACAAATGAAACATCTCTTTAGCACTAATTTTCTCTTATTATGCTACCTACCTGTGAAACATCTAATACCATGCTTTTAGAAGTATCAAAATTAAAAATTCATTAGACAATGGAAAGAAACATAAAATTATAAATAAATCACAATATGTCATCAACGAGTTCTTTGTGAGAAGTAGTGTAGAAGAGTCTATTAAGGATAAATGCAAATAAAAGTAGGCTGGTCATACCTAATGATAGAAAGGACAGATCAGTACACTGATACTTGAATTGGATTGAGAGGAAGGCCTCCAGGATGCTGGTGATCCTGTAGGGAAGACTTATGCAAAGATATAGAGAATAACTGCAAAACTTAAGAAGGCATTTATAGAGTATGATCTCTATTAATGGAAATATTGCTCACAAAGATGAACTCAAAAGTCTACTAAGGTATCATAGTATCAAAACATTTATTCCCAACTAGTCTGTATGGTCACAGCAAGAGGAAGTTTCTCATCAAAACATTTAACTAATCTAGTAAATCAGTTTTTGTCTACATTTGCCATGAATAAGTTTGATGTGGCTGATAGCTGTCAATTGTTATTCAATCATCATGCAAGGATTAATATAGGATAAAAGCAAAGGCTTCAATTTTTAGACATAAACTTGTCATTCCCCTGTGCCATTGAACCTGGTCTTAATTAATATTTGCTACAAAAGGTACAGCAAATCTCCTGTCTACTCTTGTGGTAATTCAGTAATTTTTAGTTGTGTCCCACTCTTTGTGATCTCATTTGGAATTTTCTTGGCAAAGATATTAGAATAATTTGGTATTTTCTCCTATAGTTCTTTTTACATACGAGGAAACTGAGGCAAACAGGATTAGTCATGGAGCTAGGAAATGTCTGAGGTTCAGTGTAAACTCAAAGAGATGAGCCTTCCTGACTCCAGGCCCAGCGCTCTTTCTAGTGCACCATCTCACTTCCCTCTGTCAACTCTACATTATCATAATTGTCATAAAACAGTTCCTCCAAATTTAAAAGATATTAAGTAGACAGAAATCAATGTTTACATCAAATGACAGTAAACTGAATGTACCATTGTGCCAGACAATGAAACCCCATTATATTTGAATTCTAAAGTCAATGTCAAGTTATTATGTTGATAGATCACTACTAAATAATGTATACAGGCAGAGTATATGATGAGGACAGTGTGCAGCAATGCAAAAAAAAAAAGACCTTTTAAACAATAACTCAAGAAACTTGGTTTCTAGTTGAGGGCTTGACACAGAATACTTCTGAGTTTGGGAACAATCTCTTTGGAGATTATTTCAGTTCTTTCTAAATGGAAGTCATTGGGAAATATCTGTCATCCTTTCTAGCGATAAGCCTCTGTGAGTATCTGCCTGTTTCAACACTTTTTTAGATGGTAGACTCAAGGTAAGTGAGTCAGAATGCAAGGAATAAAAAAGACAAATCCAGTGTGTATTTGTACAGAGATCCTTTTTTGACTGAGACTGGATCTCCTTGTGTAGCTATATATCTGTTCATCTCTGGGCAAAATCTTGAAATGTGTTTAGCTCAAGAAGGATACCATTTTACAGCATAGCATCATACCTCAAATGGAGGCAGTACTAAGAAAATATTAATCAAAGTAGTGAGCAAATAAATAAAGACAGAAAAGACTAAGGATGAGAGAAGCAAAGTAAAATATGCGTACACCAAAGTAGCATCGGTGATTGAAACCAGTTGCCTTGCTCAAATTGTTCATTTTGTCTCTTCTCCCTGTGTAGCATATGGACAAGCTCAAGAATATTGTGGTTTTAAATGTTCATCCTTTCTAGTCACTGCTTTAACAGAAATTTGATTGATACAGCTAACTACTCTTCTGGCTTCCCTTTTAAGACTTTAGTTTTCAGCATATGGGCTACGAATCCATATAAGCATCTAACTGTACAAAGATTATCCATCTTTGCATGACCAGAGAAGAAGGGAAATTAATACTTTAAATATATGCTTCAAAATGCTTTTTTTCCAAAGTTAAAAAAACCCCTATAAATATTCACGAAGTCATTTTGGGTTAAATAAACCCAAGGAGTTCCAAAGCTCATCTAATCTAACTTTTTTATACCTGGTTTTAGAGAAATGAATTTATTCATAAATGGATTTCTGAAAATTTTGTGCAAATTATTCCTTGAGATTTTTCTCTTTCTGTTTATCTTACAAAATCATTAGACTTTTTTTTAATAGAAAAAACCTGCATCCAGCACGTTTGGAAAGCTAAATCTCACACACACACACACACACACACACACACACACACACACACACACACCCGTATGTTTCAAATATTTTATTATAAAGTTCTGTAAGAAATGTTATAAATCATAATTTTCATGCATCACTATACAAAAGCTTTGTAAACATTAGCTATGTATCACTTCCCTTTTTTGAGGTAAGGCAGTACTATTATCTAAATTTGCTGCTGATGAAAGTCAACCACAGAAATGTTAAAACAGTTGTTCAAAGGCACAGAAAATCTAGTGAAAAGCTAGCCGTAGGCCATGCTGGTAAAAGAAGTCATAATTAAATCCAAGTGAGCCAAATTCTGAGTCCTGGGGTGTGGGTGGCTGTCTGAAAAAAAAAAGGCTAGGTAAAGGAGGAAGGCTTTGCTTGTATAGGACAATAAAGAGAGGCAAGAAAAAAGTCTTCCCAAAGTTGCCCACATTGTGAAGTTATAGTTCCACATAAAACCAGGGATCTGAATTTGAGATTGAATCCTGGGAAAGGAAAGTGGCAGATAGTACATTGAGATGCTAGTATAATTATGCTTCATTGAATCCTCTCACTCCAAATTATTACTCAATTTTATTTCCACATCCCAAACCTGTGTCTTCATTTTTTCTCCTGAACATCAATATGCTTCACTCCCCACCCTTGCCCCTTAGTTTCTTTTTAGTCAAGATTACAGTTAGCTGAGCAATCAAGTCAGTGTGGCCAGAGTTGGACCTCACTGTTTCAGAGAATCTGTCAACCAGTAGAACATTTTGCAAGAATAAGCATTATGAGGGGAGGAATTATCAATCTGCACTCTTTGCTATATTAACTTTCATTTAAAAGCAAAATTAAAGCAAACAAACAGAAACATAAATGTGCAATATTTGGTATTTCTCTCTTGTAGCATTTCTTTTCCTCAGATCCATAAAAAATGCAATATTGTTTCAATGTTTATTTTGATGTAAAATCCATAGTCATAGGTTATAAAATGTGACTATTTTTTCAGGGAAAATTATGTTGCAACTTTTTCTTTTTAAAAATTAATTTTCTCTTCCTTGCTTTTACACTTTAATTTCTTTTGTTTTGAAACATCAGGAAAGGAAAAGGGAAACTGGAGAGAATTTTTTAAAAGATCCTGTTTTGTCTGTACTTTGCAATAAGTAAAGGATTCGAACTTTTTTGTTCAAAATATAGCAAATAAGTCTTAAATCATCTGTGGTGGGATAGGGCTATTTTGAATAACATGATGTCATCTCAACATCCCTGGGGGGGGGGGGAACAAGAAAGTCAGAGGAAAAGGAAAAGGCTGCTTGGATAATGCTGGGCAAACCCCTGTATTGATGCCTGAGAGTTGAGCATCCTGTTTTTATCATAGGCTGAGCAAAGAAGCCAAGGAAAAAAATTAGATGTGGTCAACATGTGCCCATCTTTTTCTTAGCTCCAAGGGACATTACATGATTTGCTAAATTGTAAAACTTAAAAATGTCCCTTCCCTGGGACAATGGTTAAGTGATAGGTCAGGGTAGATAGCAGTCTTTAGAAAACTACAGTTTCAGGAGGGGGAATTCACTAAGGAACTAGAACAGACTTCATGCTATGAATAAAATCAGATTCACATATGCTTTTGATCCTTGGAATGCATATGAATTCTATCAGTATCCAATCTTACTAACCAATGCTTCTCATATTTGTATGTCAATAACAAATCATAGACTTTTAAAAGAGAACCAATAAATGTAACACTGAAAAGGATAGATGAAGAATTTCTCCAAAACAGAAAAATTTCTAAACTTAGTCGTTTCCAGAACTGCTGAAGCCATTCAATCATTCAGGAGTCAAAGAAGAATGACCTGAATGTTGTCATGACTTAGAATTCATACCCACACTGCTGCCTTATCTCTCTATGTCCAGATGCATTCCTATTGCATTTATCAACATAGCATCTATGGGATGTCACCTTAGTACAAATAAAAGGCTAGCAATAAAGAAAGGAAAGCTTCCTCACTTGCCTCCAGTGCAGGATAGTCTAGTAGGTTAGATATGGTATAGAGAGAAATGTGTGCCTTATTTATTTTTCCCCTCTTCTTTTCTCTTCCCCCCCCCTTTTTTAAGTGGAGATAGGAGATAGAAATATACATCTCCAATTCTTTTAGGAAGAAGATAATTTAAGTCACCTAAAAGGTCATTCATTATAAAGCTTTTCTGAATCTGCCACAGGGATCTTGGCTTTTTTTTTTAATTTGGTGGAACAGTGAACAATTCATTCAACCAAGCACCAGAATGTTTGCTTTATATGAAGCCAAACATCTGAATATTTGAAAACATCCAGATGATTGAAATTTTCACTCTTCATCTTGATATCTGGCATGGATATAGACAGATATAGCTTTAATGTGTGAATACTGCTAACTGAAAGGACTCCAGAACTCTAAATAACATCAAGCTATTTTTAAAAAGAGTACAAATTAAACTTCTGTTCATATGACCATAACCTAAATCAGAGGTATAAAATATGAGGTCTGATACTCCTAAATGTAGCCTGATTTTCAGATTAAAATATAATTACAAAACACTTTACAAAATAAATAAAAATACAATAAAACACTATTAATAGTTGGTTTTCCAAGTCAATATATATCACAAAAGGGAATCTTATGTATAATTCAGGGGCCTTCATTTTTACTTGAGTTTGACACCAATGATTTAGCTTGTTTTGCCAAATTTCTTTGTTCTCTTATTAAGTATCGAATACTATGTTGAATTGGAAACATGTTAATATTAAGAATCACAAGAGAAAACTTCTG
Organism: Myrmecobius fasciatus; assembly: GCA_023553655.1. NCBI lineage: Eukaryota > Metazoa > Chordata > Mammalia > Dasyuromorphia > Myrmecobiidae > Myrmecobius > Myrmecobius fasciatus. The sequence goes on from JAJPUD010003192.1 coordinate 233,301, forward strand.
GGGATGAATACAAGGCTGTTTGTTGTTGGTGTTATTGTTATGACCTCCATTTTTCCTTTCCCCTTCTTCTATTTTTATGCTTCAGGGTCAGATGTGTGGTTATGAGACAACACAGAACAGTGTCAAGAATACCATTTTGCCCTCTAAATCTGTCAGCTGAATGCTCCCCAAATGCTTTTGAAAAGAAAAAATAGTCTCATTCTAAACAAATCCAAAGATTTGTGGAGCCCCTTTCCACCTCATGATGTAGTTGTAGATATGAATGTGGTCCAAATGAGCTAACAGATTAAGAAAAGTCAATACTTAAAATCCCTTGAGTTTCCTAACAAGAAACCTGGGAAGTTTAAAAGCATATCAAATTTCTCAGACACTATTAACTGTGTGCTCCATTTAAAAGTATATCAAATGCCAGCTGCCTTACTGAGAAGTCACTGACTCTTGTAGGCAGATATAAACGATCATATTCTGCAATTAAGCAGTTTGGGAAATATTTACTAAGCACCTTCCATGTATTATTCTTTGTGGGGTATATAAAGATATAAATTCCTTGGTTCATTCCCTCAAGAAGTTTACAATCTAGTTGGAGACATGAGACATAACCCAGTGAAAAGTTAAATATAAAAATTAAATATGAGATCCCAAAAACAACTCAAGACAGCAAGGAAAAGATGTTTTGAGGTTAAATACATTTGGAAATGAGGTCAAATTTGAAGTAGTGTGAAGTGCTTACACCTCTCAGATTGGCTAAGATGGCAGAAAAAGATGAAGATAAATGTTGGAGGGGATGTGGGGAAAATGGGAAACTAATGCAATAATGTGGAATTGTGAAATGATCCAACCATTCTGGAGAGCAATTTGGAAATATGCCCAAAGAGCTATCAAACTGTGCATACCCTTTGATCCAGTAATCTTCCTACTGGGATCTATGTCCCAAAGAGATGATAAAAAGGAAAAAGGACCCATATGTGGAAAAAATGTCTATAGCAGCTCTTTTTGTAGTGATACAGAATTTAAAATGAAGTGAATGCCCATCAATTGTGGAATGGTTGAATAAGGTATGGTATATGAATGCAATGGGATATTATTATTCTAGAAGAAATGATAAACAAGCTGACTTCAGAAAAAGCCTGGAAAGACCTATATGAATTGATGCTGAGTGAAGTGAGCAGAATCAGGCGAATATTGTAAACAATAACAAGTTAATGTGATGATCAACTGTGATGGACTTGTCTCTTCTGAATGTGGTGATTCAAGGCAATTCCAATAGACAGGATAGAAAACGCCAATCATATTCTGAGAGAAAATTATGGAGATTGAATGTGTATCAAAGCACAGTATTTTCATGTTTTTATTTGTTTTTTTCTTGTGATTTTTTTTTCTTTTGCATCTGATTTTTCTTGCAAAACACAACAAAAAATGGAAATATGTTTGAAAGGATAACATATTTAACCTGTATCAGATTGCTTGCTATCTTGGGGAGGTGAGAAAAATTTGAGAGATAAAATTTTACAAAAATGAACTTTGAAAACTCTCTTTACATGTATTTTGTCTTTTGAGCAAAAAAAAAGTAGTATGAAGTGGTAGAAAGTTTACTGGAATTGTATTTGGGAAATATGGCTTTTAATTTTACTTCTTCTACTATTTATTTATGATCTTGTCAAATCATTTCAATTCCCTCAGCTTCCTTATCATCATTTAGGAAGAGAGAGTTTGAATAAGGAACTCTTTCATTTACATTGCAGCTCTTCACTGATTCTGTACCAGCCATGAGACAAAAGAAGTAATTTTGGACTTGGAAGAAAAAAAGAAATGAGAAATGGAAAGGGAATTTAAGACAACAGGAACAATTACAACAATAACAATAATAATTATTATTACTAGCATTTAAATTGTTATGTAAGGTTTACAAAGAAGTGGAAAAATCATCACATTTGATAATCACAACATTTCTATGAGGAAGGTGCTATCATTTCCTTCTTTTTGCAGATGGGGAAACCAAGGCAGAAAACAAGTAAATGACTTTTTTTTAAGCATCCAAGTCAGAATTTACACTCAATTCTTCCATATCTCAATTCCTATTCTATAATTACTATGTGACTTGATTGTTATATGCACAAAATTATGGTGAATTAATAGTTAATTAATGTCCTTTGTCAATTGAATGAATTTGCTTTGAAATGCAATGAAAAAATAAAAGTGGGACATGAGAGGCAGGGGAAAGAATTAGCATTTACTAAATGCCTACTATGTTCCATGCACTGTATTAAGTAAGCTTTTTAAAAATTCCCATATATAGGACAGCTAGGTGGCACAGTGGATAGAGTACCAGTTCTGAAATCAGGAGAATCTGAGTTCAAATCTTGCCTCAGACACTTAACACCTCCTAGCTGTGTTACCCTGGGCAAGTCACTTAACCCCAATGGGTTAAGTGGGGATTAACCCCCACTTAAGGGGTTTCAGGAAAAAAAATTCCCATATTCTGGGAAGATAGATATTTAAAAAGACAGATAGATAGATGGATGGATGGATCAATATGCTTACAGACTAAAGGCATCAAAAATCCATGGCCCAGCAATGCAAAATAAATGTTGTTTGTGAATGATAGAATCAGTAAGAGTAGAAAGCAAGTAAACAGTTCAATAGAGAGTTAAAGCTTATGCTACAATTTTAATTCATTTAGTGGAAATTGTTCATTAGCCTTTATTCTCAAAGAGGACCAAAATGACATCACTATGTTCAGGTCAAGGTACAGTGTGTCTGGCTGTGGATGAGCAGACTAATACAAGCTTAGAAGCATCTGCCAGAGGTTGGGCACAAATAGTCCATATAAATATTTGGAGTGGATATGTCTCCAAATTTTTGCATCTCACATTTCTTTTGAATTACTGCAATTCTGCTTTGTTCATCAACCTACATGTATAGATGAAAATAATCACCCAAGTATAGGAGAAAGCAAAAGTACTGGAGAAATGAAATTGAAGAAATGGCTCAAGAGGAAAGCCAACAAGAAAAATAAATCTAAAAAGGCAAGGCATAATACAAGCCAGTATAAATAATAGAGGAAAATGCTGAACCACTGAACCCACAAAATAACTATGAGACTTTTACCAAAGTAATAAAGCTGGAAAGGCAAGGGCTACAGCACTTTCCATGAAGAGCAAGTATTCTGTATTCTGGGAAATGGTAAAGAAAATCCATAGTTTAAGGAAATTTGATCCTGATCTCAAGAAGAGATATTTCTATCATTGTGATAGGAATTCTCTTAGATCTTTGAAGATAGTCATATGTAAACCTGCCATGACTAAATAGAAGCATGCTATCATAGTGCATGTATCCATGACAATATAAGTATTTGTCACTTATACTAATTTCTGCCTACTTTTGAAGTCCAAGGCAAAAGTTACGTGGAGGTGGATTTGTGTTTCTGTCGCAAATGATATTTTTATCTCTGTTTCATTAGAAAGTTATATTTTTAGAAAAAAAGTTAAGAAGTTATGAAAAGTAAACTATGAAGAGGAAGATGAAACAAAGGTTTTAGCTTTATGAACTATGGTTTAAGAAACAGAAATTGTAGAAATGGTGAGGAATAACAAATACCTTGTCTGGAAAGTTTCCAGATCATATTAAAAGATATTTATTGAAAATTTTAAAATGGCAGAAGAGTATCTAGTTAGTTACATGAGAGAAGTGGGTGAAAAAGTGTCCAGATAAATTTCTAAATGAGACATTGTTGAGGGTAAGAATTATTTTGTGAAAGCAAAATTGAAATGCAAATGATTTGGGAATTAGATAAATTCCCTTATGGAGAAGAAGTTCCACCTGCCCTAAAACTATCAACACCAATGCTGAGGAAATACTGACCAAGAACCTTAACAGTAGTATCTCTCAGATCATTGGATTTGCATCAATCCCACTCTCTCTGCCCTTATAACTGTCAACAATGGAAGACCAACCATGCTCATGAAGTGCTAACAAACTGGGATGGGAGGCAAATATTCTTAGTGAAAGCGGCAAAGAATGCTGAAGGAAAGACAAAACAAAATGTGCCAGATAAGTAAAATCACTACTATAATTTTTACATTTAATTAAAATTATTTTAAATTCTGAATTCTCTCCTCTTCCACCTTTATATCACCCATTTAGAATTCAAGAAATATGATAATCTTTATTCATATGAAGTCAGTCAAAACATTCTTTCATTGGATATGCTACAAAACAAACAATAAGAAAAAGGAAGTGGAAGAAAATGTGCTTTAATCTGTACTCAGAGTTCATTGGTTCTCTCTCAGGAGATGGGAAGCATTTTCATCTTGAGTTTTATGGAATAGATATGGATAATCTATCACAGTTGACTGTTGTTATAATATTGATGTTACTGGATACAATATTCTTCATTTTTTTTACCTCATTTTGCATTAGCTAATATAAGTTTCCCAGGTTTTTCTGAAACTAAAGTGATATTCCATTACAATCATATACCATAACTTGTTCAACAATTCCCCAATTGATGGATATTTCTTCAGTTTTTAACTTCTTGGTACCACAAAGAAAGTCTTTATATTTTTGCTCATATGTATCCTTTTGGAATACAGAGCTAATAGTGATATTACTGGATTCATGGATAGGTATATAGTCCTTTCAGCACTATTTCAAATTGTTTTTCAGAATGGCTGAACCAGTTCACAGTTCCACTAACAGTGAAACACTATAACTATTTTTCCATGTTTCCCCATTCAACGCTTGTTACTTTCCTTTTTTGTCACAGCCAAACTAATAGGTATGGTATAGTATTTCAAAACTACTTTAATTTATATTATCTAAATATTTGTGATTTAGAATATTTATTCCACATGCCTATTAAAACTTTTAGTTTCTTCTGAAAACTATCAGTTCATATCCTTTGATAATTCATTCGTTGTGGAATCATTAGCATTATATTTATTTTTTAATTTTTTTCTGGTTACACAATTACACAATCAATTTATTTTAATACATGTTTCTTTTTGAATTATGTTGGGACAGAAAAGTCAGAAAAAAGGGAAAAGCCATGAGAGAAAAAAAATTACAGAAGAAAACGGAAAAAAAGTCAACATGGCATATGTTGACTTACATTCAATCTACATAATTCTGTCATTGGACATAGCATTTTCTATCCAAAGTTAACTGGGATCACGTTGAATCATTGAACCATTGAGCAGAACCAAGTCTTTCATAGTTGATCATCACACATCCTTGCTGACACTATGGACAATGTATTCCTGCTTCTACTTGTTTTGCTCAGCATCATTGTGTGTAAATCTTGCCAAGTCTTTCTAAAATCAGCTTGTTCATCATTTTTTATAAAACAATAATATTCCATTATTTTCATATGGCAAAGCTTATTTAGTCATTACCCAAATGATGGGCATCTTCTCATTTTCCAATTCTTTGTCATCACAAAAATAGGTGCTACAAACATTTTTGCACATGCTCTATTTCCCTCCTTTATGACTTCCTTGGGATACAAACCCAGTAATGGCACTGCTGGATCAAAGGATATGTACAGTTTTATAATCCTTTGGACATAGCTCCAAATTGCCCTCCAGAATGGTTGAATCATTTCACAACTCCACCAAAAATGGATTAGTGTCCACAGTTTTCCCACATCTTTTCCAACATTTATCATTATCTTTTCCTGCCATTTTAGGCAATGTGACAGGTATGAAGTAGTATTTCAGGGTTGCTTTAATTTGCATTTTTCTAATCAGTAATGATTTAGAGAATTTTTTCACATGACTATTGGTGGCTTTAATCATCTGAAAATTGACTGTTCATATCATTTCACCATTTATAAATTGGGGGAATGACTTGTATTCTTATAAATTTGACATAGTTCTTTAATGTATTTTAGAAATTAGACCTTTATCAGAAATAATGATTATAAAGATTTCCCCCCAGTTTTGTACTTACCTTTAAATCTTGTTTCTATTGATTTACTTTTTGCAAAAACTTTTTAATTGAATGTAATCAAAATTGTCCATTTGGCATTTTATAATGTCCTCTCATTCTTCTTTGGTCATAAATTCTTACCTTCTCCAAAGATCTGATAGATAAACTATCTCTTGCTCTCCTAATTTTCTTATGATACCATCACTTACATTCAAATTATGTGTCCATTTTGAACTTATTTTGCTATGGAGTGTGAGACATAGGTTTATGCCTAGTTTTTGACATGTTATTTTTCTGTTTTCCCAGTAAATGTTGTGAAACAATGAGTTGTTATCCCATAGGTTAGGGGTTTATCAAATACTAGATTACTATAGTCATTGATTATTGTGCCATGTGTATCCACTTATCCAGCACTCCATTTCTTACACAATACCAAAAGGTTTTGAAGACTGCTGCTTCATAATAGAGTTTTAGGTCTGGTTTTGCTAGGCTACTTTCTTTTGCATTTTTCCCAACAATTCTTTTGACATATTTGCCCTTTTGTTCTTCCACATGAATTTTATTATTATTTTTTCTGATTCTATAAAAATGTTTTGGCAGTTTGATTGGTATGGCACTGAACAAGTAGATCAACTTAGGCAGAATTGTCATTTTTATTATTTTAACTCAGACTACCCATGAACAATTGATATTTTTCCAGTTGTTTAGATCTGGCTTTATTTGTGTGAAAAAAAATTTTTTTGTGATTGTATTCATATAGTACATGGGTTTGTCTTGGCAGTTAGACATTCAAATATTTTCTTTTGTCTGTAGTTATTTTAAATGTGATTTCTCTTTTCATCTCTTGCTGATGGACTTTGTCAGTAATATATAGAAATGCTGTTGAATAGTGTGGGTTTTTTAATAACTTGCAACTTTACTAAAGCTGTTAATTGTTTTAAATATGTTTTTGGATGATTTTCTAGGATTCTTTAAGTATATCATCACATCATTTGCAAAGAATGATGGTTTTATCTATTTATTGCCTATTCTAATTCCTTTAATTTCATTTTCTTTTTTATTGCTAAAGCTAACATTTGTAGTAGAATGTTGAATAATCGTGGTGACAATGGGAATTCTTGTTTCATCCCTATCTTATTGGGAATGTGTCCAGCTTCTCTCCATTACATATAATCCTTGCTGATGGTTTTAGATAGCTGCTGTTTATCATTTTAAGGAAACTCTCTTTATTCCTATCTTCTGAAGTATTTTTAATCAAAATGAGTGCTGCATTTTGTCAAAAGATTTTTCTTCTTCTATTGATATTTTCATATGATTTTTTAATATTGTTATTGATATGGTCAATTATAGCAATAGTTTTATTAACGTTTTAACAAACCCTAAATCCCTGGTATAAAACCCACTTGGTCACAGTATATTATCCTGCTAATAAGCTGTAATCTCTTTGCTAATGTTTTATTTAAATTTTTTCATTAATATTCAGTAAGGAGATTGTTCTGCAATTTTCTTTCTTTATTTTGACTCTTTCTGGTTTAGCTATCAATGCCATATTTGTATCATACAAGGAATTTAGCAGGACTCCTTCTTTATCTATTTTCCCAAAGAGTTTACATAGTATTGGTATTAATTTTTCTTTAAATTTTGGTAAAATTCACTTGTAAATTCATCTGGCCCTGGAGATGTTTTCCTAGGGAATCCATTGATAGCTTGTTCAATTTCTTTTCCTAAAATGGAACAATTTACATAATTTATTTTCTTTTCTGTTAATCTGGGCAATTTATATTGTTGTAAATATTCATCCATTTCTATTATATTGCTAGATTGGCTGACATAAAGTTGGGCAAAAGAGCTCCTAATTATTTTTTTATTTCTTTTTCATTGGTAGTAAGGTCACTTTTTTTTCATTTTTGATGCTGGTAATTTAATTTTTTTCCTTCCTTTTTTCTAATCAAATTAGCCAAAGATTTGTCTAATTTGTTAGTTTTTCCATTTAGTTTTATGAATTAGTTCAATAGTTTCCTTGGCTTAAATTTTATTAATCTCTTCTTTGAGTTTCAGAATTTCTAATTTGGCATTTAGTTGTGGGTTTTTAATTTGCTCTTTTTCTAGTTTTTTTTAAGTTACATTCATTGATGTCTTCTTTCTCTCTTTTATTCTTGTGGGATTTCTTTACAGTGGTGATAGATTCTTTCAATGACTATTTCACCTTCAGGTTCTACTATCTCAAGGCAGTATTCCTTGATGGTTTCTTGAAGAGAGTTAGCCAAGTTCTCTTTTTAGTCATGGCCATCAGGCAAACCAATAATTTTTAAATTGTTTCTTCTGGATCTATTTTCTACGTTGGCTGTTTTTTCCAACAAAGTTTTTTTACATTTTCTTCTAATTTTTTTCATTCTTTTTAGTTGTTTGACTGATTATTGAGGTCTCATGGAGTCATTAGCTTCCATTTTCCCCATTCTAGTTTTTAATATGTGATTTTCTTCATTTGTATGTTTTTCCCCATTTGATTAATTGTACTTTTCAAGGTGTTATTTTCTTCAGTATTTTTTTCTCTTTTGGTTTATTGTATTTTTTTAAGAAATGTATTTCTTTAGTGTATTTTTTGAACATGTTATTGCCCAATAACATTTGGGCAATGTTATTTTTAAGGAATTGCCTTCCTTTTCCAAACTGCTGACTCTCTCTTGCATACCTCTCATTTCTTTTCTCATTTTACTTCCACCTTCCTCATTTGCTTTTTAAAGTCTTTTATGAGCACTTTCAAGAAGCCTCTTTGGGCTTGAGACAAATTCATATCATTCTTTGAGATCTCCTTTGGGAGATCTCATCTAAGTTGGTGTTTTGGTCTTTCCTGTCACCATAGTAGCTTTCTATGGTCAAGGTTCTTTTTTGTTTCTTGTTTATTTTCTTTCCTTTTCTTTGTGTGTTTCTTGTTTTGTGACTCTTAGGTTTAGCTCTTCTCCTGGGGTAAATGGGATGCTGTCCCAAGCTTCCTGTGCAGCTGTAAGCCTTGGCTTGGTGTGTTTGGTGACTTGCTCACAGCATGGGTTAACCTCACCTGCTCTTTCCAGGAAACAGCCTGCTTTTCCATAATTTGCCTTCTGATCTAGTACTAGAGGCTGCCCTTCTAGTCTGCTACGCTAGTGAGTCAGGACTGAGGGTCTCGGTTGTTGATTTGCCATGTTTAAAACCCTTCACTGGCTTTCTCATTGAATTGAGCTGAACACTCCTTTCACATGTGAGACTAACCTTTTTTGAAGTCTTTCCACTCTATCTGGAGCTGAAGAGTAATTTTATTGCATTAGACTGTTCAGAGGCTTGTGGTTTTTGAGAGAAAGCATGATAGCTTGAGAAGCTTCTTGGCTTCACTCCATCTTGACCCTATTCCCCATCAGCACAATATTAACCACATTTCCACTCCTTTAATGTAGATCCTGATGGAGCATCTGGATTACAAAAAATCCAGCATGTAGAGTACAAAATCCCTAGGAATTTCAGCTCTCTTTTTCTCAAATTTGCTTCTAGTCTGCCTCCACAAACAACTTCAAATTAAGCAATCTCAGTATGGATGTGACCTAGAAACTGCTTTTATTGAAGTTGAAACCCTTGCCTTTTAAGTAGACATACTTACAGAAGATCTAGAAATGAAGGCTCTCTACAACAAAATACTTAATGCTGTCAAATGGTTTTACATCAGAAATGTTGACTCTATGATATAGTGGAAATGATATATTGAGAGAAAGATGTATCAACATCTGATTTGCCACTGGACCTTACAAAGTATAAGAGTTTTTACCCAATTTGTAGCTGAAACCTCTCATGTGAGTTGGCTTTCCAACTATGTAAACCCCTTGAGAATAGGAACTGCCTCTCTTTTTCTATATATATTTAAGGGCCTTAGCAAATATTTCATACATTGTATATGCTTAAAATGCTTTTCATTTATCAGAAATATAGAAAAGAAACTAATTGAGAAGATAGGGAGATGGTAATCATGGCCTCAACCTTAACTTACTTATAAAATATTTAAACATTCAAAGAAATTCAGTAATAAAAACAAGGAAATATGCTCTTAACTCAAGGGGGGAAATGGTATCATAGTTACCATCAACACTTGGTTACAATTATAATTATTTTTTTAGATCACAGAATCATGAAGTAGAAGGGACTTCAGTGACAAGACAGAACAAACCAATGCTAAACAATAATCCCTTCATGGTCATCTAACCCTCTCTTGAAAGTATACAATAAAGAAGTGATTGCTTTCTGAGGTAGCCCATCATACTTCTGAATAGCACCAATTGTTAGAAACACTTTTCTTACAAAAATTCTAAGGAGATAAATTTGATAAAATGCCCAACCTCGTAGTCAACATGTAGTGGGTTTTATAGAAATACTTATTTCCATCCTCTTTTTTCTTGCCTAAATTTGCTTCTTAGTAACCTTCACTATTGTTTCTAGTTCTGTTGTTTAGAGTTTAATTAGAATGTGTCTAATCATTTTTTGTCCTTCAAATACATGAGTACAGCCATCATATAGGCAAAACATCCCCTCTTCCTTAAAGCAAACTTAATGCTCAAAGATTTCAGGGCCATTTATATCCATATTTATTATAAGCTATGTCTTCCTCCATAAATTCAGACAAAAATAGGGTTAGTTTCTCTGGCTACTGTCTCACTATTGATTCCAGCTGAATTCACATTTTATTCAAATAAGACACCATAACTTTCTTCTAAAAAATGAGGTCTAGCTCTAACTCCCCCTATGATGTGCTTATGAAGAAGATCCTTTGAACATGGGTACAAGCCTTTAACATTCATTTGTCTAATTGATTTCAGCCTCAAATTTTAGCCTATAGAAATATTTTTGGATCTTTAACTAATCCAATGTGTTAACCATTTCTTTAGAACTTCTGGAAATTTATTAAGTATGACATTTATACCTTTGTCTAAGTGATATATACATATTTATGCATGTATATGTGTATACATATACATATTTATTACATGTATATGTGTATATGTATCTCTGTGCAAAGGACAGATCTGTTGGACATTCTGCTACAGATGTCTTTCTACAGAAGTTTTTCTAAGTTGATACCTTAATTTCAACAATTGAACTAGTTTAAAATCAACTTAACTGTGTTATTGTGCATCTAGTACCTCTCATCCCCCATCATGCAAGAATAGTATTAGGAATATGTTTAAAAAATTAGATAAAATCTAGGCAGGATATATATATATATATATGTATATATATATATATATATGTCATGGTCTTGGTCTATCATTCTAGAAATTCTGTTAAAAAATAAATGGTCATTTGGTTATGACCTGTCCTTGATGAAATTAGGCTGGCTCATTGTGATAACTGTTTCCTTTTTTTAGATGTTCACTCACCATACCTTTAATAATGTATTGTGTGATTTTGCCAGAAATCAAAGACAAGCTCATTAGCAATTAATTTGTGTACCACATTCTTTTCTCTTTAAAAAGGAGTGGGGGATCATTTTTCTCTTCTTCAATTGTACAGTTTATTTCCCCCACTGATTGCTCAGCAATCTATCATATGTCAATTATTTCAGGATCCAAAGATGTAATTCATCTGGATCACATGATGTGCATTTATCAAGCAACTTCCTTCCTATGTTCCAACTTACCTTAATCAACTCCTTTTCAATTCATAGAATTTGTAGAGAATAAATAATATGGGTTGAGCATTTCTGTATTCTTTCTCTCATTCTATTCACCAAAAGGCCTTTTTAAAAAAAAAATTTTACTTTTTGCCCGAAAGAGCACAGTAACCACAAAACAGGTACAAAAAAGGCATGGAAAAAGAAAAAAGAAAAAAATAATAATAACAAAAGGTGTCTAAAAGAGCCACAATCCTCTAATATACCTACTTTTTAATCTACACAAACTTTTAATCAGAATAATCAATCCTGAAATTAATTGAGTTTATTAGAAGAAAATAGGTCATGTGTCCATTTTGAGCTTATTTTAGTTAATGGTATGAGACATTATTAGCAATATTAGTATTAGATCTATTTGCAAAGGTGATTAGGGGAAAAGGGAAAGGATACACACACACACACGCATATATATATATATATACACATACATATATATATATAAACACACACAAATATACACACATACACACATATATACATATATACACACACACATACACTAAAATGGTATAAATGGTATAGCCGTTCTCTGTGTGGTGGCAAAGCACTGGAAATTACAGGGCTGTCCATCAATTAGGGAATGGCTAAATAAGTTGTGGTATATCATAGCGACAGAATGATATTATGTTATAAGAAATGATGAGCTCAATGATTTTAAAAAATCTTGGAAAGAATTGCACTAAATAATGAACAGTAAAATGACCAAAACCAAGAGAATGCTTATAAAGTAATAGCAATATTGTTTTAAGAACAATTTTGAGCAAATAACTCATTTTGATTATTGTAAATATCCAAATTAAGGATATAGAATATATGAAAAAACACTATGTATATCCAGAAATGATGAATAGAAATATGTACAGAATAATTTTACATATATATCTATTTATGTCTAACATTGGTGATCTCCAGGAAGGGAAGAACCAAAGGAGGAAATTATGCATAATTGGAAGAGCAAATTGTGATTAGCAGATTTGCAGTTTCATGTGCAAGTATTTTTATTGCACTGTTATGGAACTTTTTGTTTTATTTCACAAGATAAAAGTAAAATAAAATTTAAAAATAAGAAAAAAATTCAAAAATGATATCTTTACTGCCATGCAACAGATTTATAAATAGATAAATAAGTAGGGAACCCACAATTTTATGCTCAGTTTTGATTGTAAGAAGAATTTGATTTGTTAGAGGAAAATGCTCACTTATTGGCTCTCTGTCTACAAGGTAAATTCCAACCATACATCATTTTTTAAAGATTCCTATAAATGTATAATTAGAGATATTTGTTTAATATTTCTCTTTTCTGTAATATCTGATAAGAGATAAAACAATAATATTTTCTTCAAAGGCATTCACTTATTCTCATATGGTAGATTGAGCACAGAGTTTAAGTTGAACAACAAAATTCTTTGGATAGTAATAAGCCTCAGATATTACTGTTTGTCGATTAGATCACAATGGTGGCATAAAACAATGCATTGCCTTCAGGAAGAGATCTGCAGTCATTCAAAAGAATGCCTTTAACCTACAGTTAGATGGATAAGTTATATAACTCCTCAGTCAATAGCTATATCTTATTTAGAAAATGCAAATAGACAATAAAATGACCTTAAAATTAAAAGTACATAGAAAATTGGGCTAATTTGCCTTTAGGAAAATGCATATGTTTTTTATGACATCAAATTTCTTCCCAGAGGAAAGACCATCTTATTCTAGACAATATTCTGATCCTGTATGATTAAGACATGGAACACCACAGTCACAGAATTTAAAAATGAGGATAACTCAAAGAGCAAGAGAAATTCATATGGCTTAATATTCTTAATAGTCTGCAACACATAATAAATAAGGAAGCACAGAAAAATAAATAAATTCATCAAAAGATGATGAGCTGGTTATATGGTGAGTATGAAGGAAAACATGTAGTCACCCACTATCTTGTACTGTTATTCTCCTAAATGAATGAGGCTTCTAGTGTTTTAACTGGAAAAGCTTTGATAAATTTCTGGGCTGACAATGACAATAACACTAGGATGGTTAGGTGTGGATAGATTGTTATGTTTCCAATGAAGATTATCCATATTAGTCAAATGACTGATTCATTTGCATTTGAAGATTTAGGAGCCTTTCATGCCAGAAAAATGAAAGAAGGAAGGAAAGAAGGAAGGAAGGTAGGAAGGAAGGAAGGAAGGAAGGTAAGAAGGAAGGGAAGGAAGGAGGGAGGGAAAGAAGAAAAGAGGGAGGGAAGGAGGGAGGGAGGGAGAGAGGGAGCGAGTATAGAAAAGAGAGAGAATGAAGGAGGAAGGGAAGAAAGAAAAGAGGAAAGGAAGGAAAGAGAGTGGGAAGAAAAACTAAAACAGAAGAATCTTATGTTGTTTTGATCAGCTTCTCGTGACCTTAGAACTCTGATATCATTCTTTTTTTTTTTTCTTTTTGCGAAGGCATTTGGGGTTAAGTGACTAGCCCAGGGTCACACAGCTAGGAAATGTTAAATGTCTGAGACCAGATTTGAACTCAGGTCCTCCTGACTTCAGGGCTGGTGCTCTATCCACTGCACCACCTAGCTGCCCCTCTGATATCATTTTTAAAGGACATTAAAACATTTGTTTTTCTTCTCTGTTATTAGCATTCTCTTTCTCTTGGGATTGTTGTGTTGTTTTGTAAATATGTAACATACTCTTACTTGTATATATGTCATTTCCCCAGTAGGAAAAATAATAGGGATTCTTTTGGCTTTCTTTTATTTTCTTCCTTTCTTCCTTCCTTCCTTCCTTTCTTTTTCTTTCTTTCTTTCATTCTTTTTTCTTTCTTTTTCTGTTTCTTTCTCATTCTCATTTTCTCTTTCTCTTTTTCTTTCTTTCTTTCTCACTTTTTCTTTCTCTTTTACTTTTTATTTCTTTTTTCTCTCTCTTTTTCTTTATCTTTCTCACTTTCTCTTTCTTTCTCTTTCTCGCTTTCTCTCTTTCTCTTTCTCTCTCTTTTTCTTTCTTTCTTTTTTCTTTTCCTTTCTCTTTCTTTCTTTTCTTCTTTTTTTCTCTCTGTTCCTTTTTCTTTCTCTTTCTTCTTTCTTTTGTTCTTTCTTTCTTTCCTTTGCTTTTTTTAAATCCTCTTTGCCTCACATATATTAGGAACATGATAGACTTTTTGAATTGAATTCTCTTCCATATTCCTTGCTTCCAACTATGAAACTGTTTCATGTACCCAGCTCTCTTCATAGCTTCCTCTCTGCTCTAACATGACTTTCTTGTTTACTATAATCATAGTCTCTTACCTTACTTGTAAGGGACTGTAGGGTTGATACTCTCAAGATTTTCTTTGTTTTCAATCATTATCTTCTTAAGCCCAGAGGTAAATAATGATGTAAAAAAGATAACACAGCATAGTGGTATTGGCACAGGTTACACATCATTGCTTCATATTTGCCATTTTAACAGCACAACAATATCTCATTACATCCATAATTTTTCAGCCATTTTCAAGTTGGACACAAATTATTTTCATTTTCTTTTACAATTGCAAACCCAACAAACATATTTGTACTGATAGAGCTCCTTTTCCCATTGTTCATGTTTTTGGAACTATAAGTCTGAGCCCCTATCAGATTCAGTTTACTTATTTATGGCATGATGGAATCAGAAAAAAAAAATATCATCTGTGGTGCCTTTCAATTCTAAATCGTTTCAGGCATCAAAATGTACCTGTGTGACAAAGAGGTACCCAATATCATTAGCCCACTGACTTAAATAATTTTCTTTTTTCTAAAAGTACTTTTTTCTGCACTTAAAAAAGTACTTTTTCAGCACCTAACTTTTCCATATAAAAAGGAGTTAACTTAAAGGAACAATACCTTAAAAATGATCCCCTTAAGTCTCAGTTTCCTCATTTGTGAAATGGAGCTATTAACTTACAATAAATTTAATTTAACATTGGCATAAGTCTCAAATTTGACACAGTATATAAAACAGTTTGCAAACCTTAAGAGTATTATGTTGATGCAGGCAACTAGGCATGGGATGATAGAGTTCTGGAACTGAAGTCAGTATTGTATTCTGCTGCAAAAACTCAGATACTAGCTATGTGACCTTAAAGAAATCACTTAACCTGTGTGTGCCTCAGTTTTCTTATTTCTAAAATAAGGAGAATAATATTACCTACTTCCTAAGGTTGTTGTGAATTATAAAATAAATTATAAAAATTATTTGCAAACCATAAAGTAGTTTTTAATGATACCTATCTACCTATATAGTATGTTTATTTAAAAATTCACAAAAATTACATGTTAACAATTACTCTGTTTCTTCCCTTACAAAATTTAAAACTTTTGATATGTTGGTCCCCTTCACTAAAGTCCAAAGCTGATATCTCACTGTGACAGGGTGGTAACCCTGTCAAATATCATACTCATGGACCACAATATTTGACATCTCACCAAATTTGAAAGATTTTCACAGTTTGTCCTAGTGACAGACTGTCTATCAGATCAGACTAGTTAGGGTCAAAAAGTCTCATCATCAGAAGTTTGGGTATTACTTTCTTTTGGTCACAACTCATGTAACTGTCTACCCCTCTCAAAGGCCCATGGCTAGTATATATCAGACGTAGTCTCAAACCAAGATTTCTAACTCTAAGACCAACATTCTTTTTATTTCACCTGTCTCTTTTAGCAAGGAAATATTTGAAAATAATAGCTATATTTATTTAAATTAATTATGAATTTAAGCCTGTTTTGATCTTTTTCTATCATCCCAAGTAATCATGTCTTTCCTCTTCCAATATGTGTGTGTGTCACATAGAAGGTGCTTTAATATGTTTGAGGAATTTAATCTTTTCGAATAATATTTTGCTTTTCTTTTTTCCTCTCCCAACCATATGTTTGACTAAATAAGTGTTTTCAATATTGCAAATAGTTTATGTTTGTTTGTGTTCCAATGGTTGATTAAACATTGCTTTATCTTTCTTCCTAAGCCATATCTACTCTTCATTTAGATTTAATTTTAATTGTCTTTGTTTAGGAATTGAAAAAGTACAAAAAAGGAAAGAATTTCCACTCCTCCATGTAACCAAAACCTTTTCCTGGCTACTAGGCACTCCCAATGCTAAAATATTTTTCTGCCTTCAAAGAGAGGAAGTTGAAAACAAAACAAAACAACAAAAAAAGAACATAGGAATATAGGAAAGAATTGGATACATTGAATGGGATAAAGAAAGGAAATATGAAGTGCTAAGGGAAAAAATCAACAGTCATTCAGATTCCATTTTTTTTCTCCATAGTCCTATTCAGTTTTAATCTTCTTAGCTGAATCAGATGATTTGCCTGAGTACCTGAATTCTTTCACTTCCCCTCCATGACCCACCTTTGTCCACTGTTCTTTCAAGATTTTTTTTTCTGTTTAATTTAAAAACTATTTACCTAAAGGTAGTATATGCACAGACATTCCCTAAGAACCTAATCCAAATGGATCTGTTAGCTGTACAAGCCAACAATGTGGGTTTGCTCTCTTTCTCCATTTCATTACAAAGCATGTCTGAGTGGAGTGAACAAATAACACAGTATGCACGGACACGCTTGCCTCCTGCAACCTCAGGCTCAATCTTCATAATGCAATGTCTCTAAGGTTACCAGGAGGCAGGTATTATGCTTACCCTGACTCACAGGAACACAGGATACAGAAAATCAAAGTGATTTGTCTAAGGATATAGAATGTGGCAAATAAGAAACAGACTTCTAGTCTCTTGCCTCCTCTTTTAATGTCGTGACACTAACAGATATTTTGCTGTTTTCTCCTTTTATAAACCTATATGATTTAGATGAATGTGGATCATTTCAGAGAGATGTAGTCCAACAGGGACTTTACACTTCTCTTTACTGGTGCTAGATGCAGTCTTACTCTGGCAGTAGTGACTAGATTGGAATTGAAGGTGCCATCTTAAGAAAAAAAAATGTTCCTAAGGAAATTATATGATAGCAATAAACAATTCATCTTAGCACTGTGAAAGTAATCACTAGTATATATAACACTTCTTAAGCTTTTAAAGCTCTTTTTATTTGAGCATTTTAAACCTGATTTACAGAAAAGCATTATTCTTCCCCAAACTGGGGAAATGAGGAACAGATTTATTTAAAGCAGTAAGTCAATAATGAACTTGAGTGCAATCTCTCCTGATGGCAAGACATCACCCCTTCTCATCTAAGCAGTCTAAGATACTTAGACTGTCAGCCTTATGACTTTGCCAGTGTGAGTAGAAAAGAGTTTGTGGATGATTAATGCTAATTCCTAATGCAGTTGTTTGATGAAGGCAAAATCTATTTTTACTAGCAACTTGTAATCGTTGAATGATATTTTAAAAGCGCATAAAAGGAGTCTTCTTAAAATTGAACTGGTTTCTTCTTTGTAATGACATCATCTAAGAAGTAGTTTTGAATCAAACAGCAATGTAAATAATTCAGAGACCAACATGTGTGGAAAAGAACAGCAAGATTGAATAGGCACTGACCTCCTATAAGGGTGTGAGTCCAGAGAGAGCTTATTAGTTAGAGACAATGATAAATATAAAAACCAAGAGCAAAGTAATAGTGAGTATATCTGAATCTAGGTTTTAGAGGAGCCAAATGAAGGCAACCAGTTAAATAACCATAAAAAAGCAAAAAAAAAAAAAAACACTAAATAACAGGAATTGAAAGCTAGAAGACACCTGATTCCTTAAATAACTAAGCCTATGACAAGTACTTATGTCAGTCTCTAAAGTTTTTGCTGAGGAAAATCATCCATCAACTCAAATGAGTTTTTCTGAATTAAATGAATCAGAACTACTGTCAATAAGAATGTCATCATTCCTGGTAAAAAGCAAATGCTCATAGTTTTAGCTTCCCAAGGATTGTCCCCTTATGGTGCAATAAATTTTTATAACATTTACAGTCATTAGTCTTCTGTGGCCTTCACATGCCCACTTCTAAATCTAAGCAATGTGACCACAAAGCTGTGAGATTCGGAAGATTCAGTTTTCTGGAGGTATCTTCATGTGTAATGGAAGAGGCATAGATGAGACTTATAAACTTTGGCTATTCAATATGCTATATGGATAAATCTAGACAAAGTGGATACCAAGATTTTCTCCTTTGGTGTTTTATTTGCCTGTAACTTTAAACAATAGAAAAAAACAGGTAAAGTATAGTAAAGAAGCAATAGAGTACTAACTCTGGGAAAGAGGGGCTGAGTTCAAAATCCAGTCTGGCACTTATCCTCCTGTGTGACTTGTTAAATTACATACCCTCTTTGAATTTCAGTTTCCTCATATGTAAAACTGAGTCCTTCAAGCTCTCAATATATGAAATATATGTATATTAATAAATCCCAAGAAACAGAAATTTTTGTTGTGAAATTGTCTGTCTCTTTTTTATGAATGAAAAATACTGCTGAAATAGCTTTCTATAGAGGGTCACAGATAGTGGGGCAACCCTGGGTGAGGGAGGTATAAAACCCTTCAGCCCAGAGAGAACCTGCTGACAGTGTCTGGTTTGGCTCCCCATCTCCCCTAAGGGCTCTCAGCCTTCCTGAAAAGTCAGTGGGCAGTGACAACCTGTTATAGTTGAAGCAGAGTGATATTGAGGGGCAAAGAGTCATCAACATACAATAGCGAGTTGTTTATGGGTTCCCGCATGTGTAGTATATAGTTAGCATATGTGCACTGTTGCTTTGGTTATATAAGGATATTAGGGTATATAAGGTGGAGGAAATTGGGAATAAACGGACTCCATGTTTTGACTATCCATGTGAATCTCACCTCATCATTCCTCCACTAAAACCAAGGACTCATGCTGGTTCTAAGATCCTCCAGAGATATTTTATTCACCCCAACGTGGGGGCTCTAGAAAGCACACAATAGCTTTCAGTGTATAAAATTCCATGTTTTATACTTAAATTTTTAAAATCCTCCAAGTCTAAAATATAGGGCTTGAAAACTAAAAAATAATTCTGCCATAAAGGGAAATGTTGAGGTTCAAGATACTGGCAAAATTGGAGAGGAATGAGTTAACTTCTATAACCCCACAACACTTGGAGCTGTGTAAGTAAGCAAACAGTTGTACAGACCTAGACCATCTACTCCAAGGTGAATTGATTGGGAACTTTGCTGTGAGCACTTTGTGTAAGAAATATATGTGTTAAACAAAACTACTACATCCAAGATAGGAAGTTAGCAGAAATCTGGAGGAAAAAAATTTACAGTCAGTGTTTTTGATAAAGGCCTCATTTCTAAAATGTATAGAGAACTGCAACATTTATAAGAATATAAGTCATTTACCAGCTGATAAATGGTCAAGGGATATGAACAGACAATTTTCAGATGATGAAATTTAAGTTATTTTTAGTCATATGTAAACATGCTTTAAATCACTATTCATTAGAGAAATGCAAATCAAGACAACTCTGAAATATAACTTTATACCTCTAAGATTGGCTAAGATGTCAGGAAAAGATAATGAGAAATATTGTGAGAAAATTGAGACACTAATTCATTCTTGGTGGAGTTGTGAAATGATCCAAACATTCTGGATAGCAATCTGGAACTATGCCCAAAGAGCTATCAAAGTGTGCATACCCTTTGATACAATAGTGACTCAACTCTGTCTGTATCCCAAAGAAGTCATAAAAGAGGGGAAAGAACCTGCATGTACAGAAATGTTTGCAGCATCCTTTTTTGTAGAGGCAAGAAACTGGAAATTGAGTGGATGCCCCTCAGATGGGGAATGGCTGCATAAGCTATAGTATACAATCAAATATTATTATTCTATAAGAAATGACAAGCAGACTGATTTCAGAAAATCTGGAAAGACATATGAATGGATGCTAAGTGAAATGAGCAATACTAAGAGAACAATTGTACACAGTAACAACAAGTTTATGTGATGATCACCTATCATAGACTTGACTCTTTTCAATCATATGTTGATTCAAGGCAATTCCAATAGACTTGTGATAGAAAGTGTCATCCACATCCAAAGAGAGAACTATGAAGACTGAATATGGATCAAAGCATAGTATTTTCACCTTCTGTTGTTGCTGTTGTTTGTTTGCTTGTTTTTCTCCTTTCTCATGGATTTTTTTGGTTTTTTTTTGTTTTTTTTGCATAGCATGATGATTACAAAAATATGTTTGAAAGAATTGCATATGTTTGCTTGCTGTCTTGGGTAAGGGACAGGAAGGGAGAAAATATGGAACAGAAGATTTTGCAAAGGTGAATTTGAAAACTATGTTTGCATGTATTTGAAAAAATAAAAAAAAAAACTATTTAAAAAAGAAGTATATGTGTTTAGGATTTTGGTAAACCATTCCTGTGATCCCAGGCAACCACTTTTGCCACTTATCTCCCTTTAACATCTTTGATGGATAATGTTATTTTACTTTCAATTTCCTGAATTAGCCACCTTAGCAGCTACTTTATACCAGTAGTACTGGAATATATTTTTATTAAGTAGATCAGTTGTTTAAATCTCTAGACTTTGAATTATCCATTGTGGATAGCAAGTGGACAGGAACAGCAATCAGAAATTCTTTCACAGTCATATCTTCAAGGAAGGCCAAGAGGCTCCTAATTAGGAAAAGGCTAGAATAATTGTTTTTTATATAACAACCTCAAGATTAGGAAATATGCAACATGTTGTAGAAAATAGACTTGAAACCACAAGATAAGAATATAGAATCAGAATAAGTAGTAAAGTTCTTGTACAGTAGAAGAATTTTTACATCTAAAAATCCAATTCATCTTAATCTCAGGCTGTATCACACAGTAGGTGTAGTCAATGTAGGCAATTTCCCAAGTATGCATTTAATGGATACTCCTGAAGTATTCCCTTCTGAGTTTCTTATGGAAGTAACTTAGCTTTATTTTCCTGGTACTTCACAAAAGTTGGAAAACAATGATTGTTCCCAGAGAATACACAAGAGGTATAACTATGGTTGCTAAGAGTGTGAAAAAAGCAAAAGATCATGATGACTTTTGTGAACAAGGGGAAGAAAGCCAGCAACTTAGTTAATTTAAATTCTATATTCATAGATTTTACGATGAGCAAGACCTATCAAGGATCTACAACTGCCAAAATTAAATAGAGATTACCAAACTTTTTGGGGGTGACATGTCTATGTAGAACAAAAAGTAAATACCATAAAAGTTCAAGAGGTTAGGGGAAAGAATGAGGAAGGAAACTGCATAAATGTTACTAGGAATACAATAAAAAGGCAAAAAGAAAAAATGTCTAATTCATAAATAAATATTCAATAAGGATAACAACTAAACCCATAACATAGAGTGGTATTTAATAAAAATAAAAGAAAAAATGATAATGTTTTTAATTAAAACTTTTTATTTGCAAAACGTATGTATGGGCAATTCTTCAACTTTGACCCTCACAAAGCTTTCTGTTACAAATTTTCCCCCTAGTCCCCACTTCTCCCCTAGATGGCAGGAAATCCACTACATGTTAATTATGTTAAAATACTTGACAAATCGAAAATATGTATATATATTTCCACACTTATCATTGCTGTGCAAGAAAAATCATATCTACAAGAAAAAAAAATCAGAGAAAGGAAACACAATGCAAGCAAACATCAATAGAGAGCATGAAAATGTTATGTTGTGGTCCACATTTCATATACCTCTCTCTGGGTGTATATGACTTTCTTCACTGAACAATTGGAACTGGTTTGAAACAAAAAATGATAAAAATTAAAACAATAGTACACTTAATGAGTGTTAACCAACAAAAATAATAGACCAAAAACTACATTATAAATACAAATTGTACTAACTCACTGGACACCATAGGATATAAGCAGGAGTTCCAAAAGGATTACAAAGATAAATAAAACTTTTGGAAGCTATAAGGATGCATTTTAGGGAAAAAATTTAAGAGATAATCAGGAGTATAGATGACCAATATCACTCTCTCAAAGCAGTAAAAGTTCTGAAAAAAAGAGAATGATAAATATACTCAACAAAATGGACTTGGGAGAAAATTTAGAAGAGAAGCAAAATACAACAATTTATAATCACACATTAAGTATATGTAAGATAGGATGTTCTGATATAACTTAAGAATTATAGATTTTGTTTTTTAAAAATTAATTTATTTTTATTGAAGTTTTTTTTAAATACTTGCAAGGTTAATTTTTTGGCATTGACTCTTGAAAAACCTTGTGTTTGAATTTTTCCCCCAGTTCCTCCCACCCCCTATGTGTTAAACATGGTAAAATATATGTTAATTTAATATAGGTACAGATACTTGTACAATTATTTTGCTGCACAAGAAAAATCATATCAAAAAGGGAAAAAATGAGAAAAATAAAATTCAAGAAAACCACAACAAAAAGACGGAAAATGCTCTGTTGTGATCTACCCTCAGTTCCCATACTCCACTCTGTGGGTATAAATTGATCTCATCATCACAAGATCATTAGAAGTAATCTCAATCATCTCATTGTTGGAAAGAGCCACATCCATCAAAATTGATGATTGTATAATCTTATTGTCATGTAAAATGGTCTCCTGGTTCTACTTACTTCACTTAACATTAGTTCATGTAAGTCTCTCCAGGCCTCTCTGAAATGATCCTGCTGATCATTTCTTATAGAACAATAATATTTCATACCATTCATATACCATAACTTATTCAGCCATTCTTCAGCTGATGGACATCCACTCAGTTTCCAGTTTCTTGCCACTACAATAAAGAGCTGCTACAAACATTTTTGCATATGTGGGTCCCTTTCCCTCCTTTAAGATCTCTTTGGGATATAAACCCAGCAGAAACTCCTGGGTGAAGGGGTAGGAACAGTTTGATAACTTTTTGAGCGTAGTTCCAAATTGCTCTCTAGAATGGTTGGATCCATTCACAATTCCACTAACTATGTATTAATGTCCCAGATTTCCCACATCCCCTCCAGCATTTGTCATTATCTTTTCCTGTCATCTCAGCCAAACTGAGAGCTGTGAAGTGTATCTTAGAATTGTCTTAATATGCATTTCTCTGATCAATGGTGATTTTTAGCCCCTTTTCACATGACTAGAAATGGGTTCAATTTCTTCATCTTTAAAATTGTTCATATTCTATGGCCATTTATCAATTGGAGAATGACTTGAATTCTTATAACTTTGAGTCAATTCTCTCTATATTTTGGAAATGAAAACTTTACCTTTGAATGTAAAGATGTTTTCCCAGTTGATTGCTTCCTTTCTAATCTTGTCTGCATTAGTTGTATTTGTACAAAACCTTTTTAACTTAAACTAATCAAAATTATCTATTTTGTGTTCAATAATGATCTCCAGTTGCTCTTTGGCCACAAATTCCTTCCTTCTCCAAAGATTTTAGAGGTAAACTATTCTATGTTCTTCTAATTTGCTTATATTATCACTCTATGTCTAAATGATGAACCCATTTTGACCTTATCTTAGTGTGTGTTGTTAGGTGTAGGTCAATACTGAGTTTCTGCCATACTAATTTCCAAGTTTCCTAGTGTTTTTTGTCTAATAGTGAGTTCTTATCCCAAAAGCTGGGTCTTTGGGTTTGTCAAACACTAGACTGATATACATTGACTATTTTATCTTGTGAACCAAACCTATTCCACTGATCAACTACTTTATTTCTTAGCCAGGACCAAGTGGTTCTGTCTCCATTTAATTTTCTCCAAAGATCTATCACACCTAACTTTTCTAGAATTCTATTTACCTCCTTAATTTCTTTCTTATTTATTTTGATTTATCTAGTTCTGAGAAAGCAAGGTTGAGATCCTGCATTACTATAGTTTTTCTGTCTATTTCTTATTGCAGCTCTCAACTTTTCCTTTAGGAATTTGTACGCTATACCACTTGGTGCATATATGTTTAGTATTGATATTGCTTCATTATCTATGGTATCCTTTAGTAAAATATAGTTTCCTTCCTCATCTCTTTTGCTTATGCATGATCTAAGATCAGGATCACTATCCCTGCTTTTTTCTGAAGCGTAATAGATTCTGCTCCAGCCTTTTATCTTTACTCCATATGAATCACTGTTTTAAATATATTTCTTGTAAACAACATATTGTAGGATTCTGGCTTTTAATCCAATGTGTTGTCCACTTCTGTTTTATGGAAGAGTTCGTCCCATTCACATTCACAGTTAAAATGACTAATTCTGTATTTCCTGCCATCTTATTCCTGCCAAGTCATGTTTTTTTCTTTCCTTTCCCCCTTTCCCTCCTCCCCAGTATTTTGCTTCTGCCAACTATCTCCCTCAAACACCCTCTTCCTTTTCAACCCTCCCCTCTTTCTTATACCTTTCCCATACTACTTCTGTTTTTCCTTTTAATAGCCTTCCCCTTTCCTTTTGCTTTCCTCTCCTACTTCTCCATAAGGTGAAGGAAGTTTCTTTGTGAAACTAAATATGTCTGATATTCTCTCTTTGAGTCAAATCTGATGACAGTAATATTCACACAATGTTCATCCCCCTCCTTTCTTTCCCTCAATTATAATAGATCTTTGCCTCTTCTAGAGATGTAATTTCTTTCATTTTATCTCCATTTTCCTCTTTTTCTGGTACAATCCCCTTTCCACTTCTAGTTTTTTTTCATCTTATCACAATAAAATCAAATTATACTGTCAGTCTTTAATTGTACCCATAACAGATATCTAGTTCTCAAGACTTTTTTTTTCATTTTTCATTTTTTATATTTCTCTTGATTTCTGTATAGGGAGATCATTTTTTTTTTGTTCAGCTCTGGTCTTTTCATCAGAAATAAAAGACATTAACCTGTATCATTGAATGCCTATCTTCTTCCCTGAAAGAGAATGCTCATTTTAATTGGATAGTTGATTCTTGGATGAAATCATCTTTTTTTCATCGTGGCTTTCAGGGAGTCCTATAATCCTTAAATTGTCTCTCCTGGATCTGTTTTCCAAGTCAGTTGTTTTTCCTAAGAGATATTTCATATTTTCTTCTATTTTTTTCATTTTTTTGTTTTTGTTTGACTGAGTCTTGAAGTCTTATTGAGTCATTTACTTCTATTTGTTCAATTTTAATTTTTAAAGTATTATTTCCTTCAGTTATCTTTTTTAGCTCCTTTTGTAGCTTGCCAATTGGATTTCTTGATTCAATGCATTCTTTTTCCATTTTGCCAGTTTTATTTTTCAGTGAATTGTTGTCTTTTTCCAATTCACCAATTTTGTTTTTCAGTGAATTGTTGTCTTTTTCCAATTCACCAATTTTGTTTTTCAGTTCAACATTTTTATTTTCCAGTGAATTGGTAATTTTTTCCAATTCACCAATTTTGTTTTTCAGTGAACTGTTTTCTTTTTCCAATTCACCAGTCCTATTTTCCAGTTTTTGATATTTCTGTTGCCCTGATCTCAATTTATTTCCCCATTCTTCTTCTAGCTCTCTTTTGAGATTCTTAATGCAATCTTCCAGGTAAGCCTTCTGAAAGGGAGACCAACTTAAGTCTGCCTTTATGGCTTCATCTGGGATTGTTTTCATAATGTCAGGATCTGGGGACTGTTCTATTTTTTCTCCGTAAAAGCTTTCTATGGTGAGAGCTCTCTTCTGCTTCTTGCTCATAATTTAAAGTTGGGATATTGGTCAAAAGCAGAGAATACTGCAACAATTTGTATTTGCCCTGGGGCAGTTTGCCGAGTTGACTTCCGGTCTGAGGCTGGTCGGGCTAGATTCGCACTGGGACCACGTTTTCAACGGCTCTCAATCCACCCTTTATCAAGGGCAGATCTGCCAAAGCACCTGTCCACAAGCAGAGCAAAGTGGCCCAGGCGTCTCCCAGGGGCTTCCTGGGTGCCTAAAATCTGCCCCTCTATCGCAGCCCTGACTTCCGCCCCGGCTGGAGTCTGATGGCGACCAGTGGCCGATTTCCCCTGAGGCTAACCTTCTCCAGAGTTCTTTCAAGGTAGATTTTTGATAGAAGTGCGTTGTAGTCCAAATGTTTGGTTGAGCCCTCACTCCAAAACCAGTTCGAAGGCTCACTTTGTCTGGGTTTGAGGGAAGGTCCCAGGAGTTCACAGAGAATGCTGTCTGCAGTTCGCCATCTTGGCTCCGCCCCCCCGAATAATTGAATTTTTAAATGAGTTGTTTAGTTCATTACATTTTTTCCATTTCACAAATTCTGTTTTTCAACAAATTGTTTTCTTTTTCAAATCTATTTTGTAAGGAGTTATATGTTCTTCTATTTTATCAAATATACTTTGTAAGGAGTTATTTGCATTTCCCATTTCATCATATCTATTGTTTAAGGAGTTTTCTTCAGATAACTTCTGTTTTTTCCTTTCCCACGCCCTCTTGCGAAAGATCTAATTTCCCCATTTTTCTTTTAACACACTCTTAAGATTCATTTTGAATTCTTCCAAGAGAGCCTTGTGAAATAGGACCAACTCATGTCACTCTTTGGGGCTTCATCTGGAACTGATTTCCCTTTAGGAACCCCACAGTTTGAAGTCTCTTCCTCTCTCTCCATAAATGCTGTCTATGGTCAGAGTTCTTTGTCCTTCTTTGCTCATATTTTTAAGGGTTGAGATCTGCTCTTAAGGCAAAGGGGCAATGGCCACTTTAGTTTGTCCTGGGGAAGATATTCCTGACTGACTTCTAGGGCTGGGTAGGCATGACCAAGTCCCACATTCTTGGATTCAGAGGCTCACAATTTGCCTTTTGTATTTGCTTGGGTGTCTTACAGCAAATCTGCTGAACTACTGCGTTATAATCAGAACAGGGTAGCCTAAGAGTCTTGCAATAGATTTCCTGGTGAGTGGATATGACAAAGCCCTGGCTTCCCACCCCAGCTCCTTGCCCTGCACTTCCTGTGCTGCTCTTTGGACTCAGCAGTTTCTCCCCCTGCCTAATTAAAACAGATTTTTTTTCCTAAAATTGTTTCAAAGTATTTTCTTTTGGAAATTTATTGTAATCCAAATATTTGTGGGTTCTCTCACTCCAAAACCAGTTCAGAGGTATAATATGCTGTTGATTTGAGGGAAGCTTGGAAAAAGTCATATAAAGCTGCATCTACTCTCCACCATCTTTTCTCCTCTCTCCAAGAATTATAGAATTTCCAGGAAACTATGATAAATTAAAATGTATTGTGAAACAACAATGGATGCACAAGATGGAAATAAGTGAGGAAAGGATTCTATTTAAAATGTTCCCATGGAAGTATTTTTTGTACAGGCTGAGAGACAATTTATCTTTGAGGCATAATAGTAAACCATATTTTCTGAGTAACAATTACATATTATGGAATTTTATTCCTTTCCTTCTCCCCTCTCAATAAAATATACATAAGGGCCCTTGTTAGGAGCTACTTCCCCCACCCTCTTTTATTTACTTAAAACTTAAATACAAAACAGAAAAGGAAGTAAAAAATCATGTACTCAGGAAAAAATTCAAAATATGAAACAATACATTTTCATTTCAAGAAAGTCCATAAAATAAGGAGTAAATATTATATGCTTAAACCTGTTCATCTTTTCTTTGCTTCCTTGTAGATTTCTTTTGTTCTCTGCTATGTACTTTGACTTTATTTTTTTTATCTCCAGCAGAGGAGAAAATCAATGTGGCACCTTCCAGTGCCAGCTCAGAAAGCAAACTCTGGGACACAAAGTTGTTTCATGACAAAATCAGGCAAAGTTACCCCCAAAAGCACAAAGGGCTCCTATATTTAAAGCCAACACTCAGAGCTGCACAGGAAGCTTGGGACAGCACTATCTTCACCCCAGAGCAGAGTTTAATCATAAAAAGAAAAAAAAAAGAGGAAATGCCATAAAAAAGAAAGAAAATGAGTAAGAAACAGAAAAGAAACTTGACCATAGAAAGCTATTATAGTGACAAAGAAGACTAAAACAACTCAGACAAGGATAAAATCTCGACCAGAAAAAATCTCAAAGAATGATATGAAGTGGTCTCAAACCAAAGAGACTTCTTAAAAGTATTCATAACTAACTTTAAAAGGCAAATAAGAGAGGTAAAAGCAAAAATGAGAAAGGAAATAAGAGGTATGCATGAGAAAGTCAATAGCTTGGAAAAGGAATGCAAAAGTTGTCAGAAGAAAACAATTAAAAATTAGAATCAAGCAAATGAAAAAAGAGATACAAAAGCTAACTGAAGAAAATCATACTTTAAAAACTAGAACAGCAAATGGAAGCTTATGACTCTGTGAGACAACAAAAATCAGTCAAACAAACAAAAAAAATGAAAAAATAGAAGGAAATGTGAAATAACTCATTGAAAAAATAGATCCAGAAGACAATGTAAAAATTATTGGCCTACCTGAAGGCAATGACCAACAAAAGAACCTGGATATCATTCTACAAGAGAGCATTAAGAAAAATTGCCCCAATATTTTAGAAATAGAGGGGTAAATACTCATTGAAAGAATACTTCCATCACCTTCAGAAAGAGAGGCTACAAGGAAAACTCCAAGGAACATTGTTGTGAAACTCCAAAACTACAATCTTAAAGAAAAAATACTGCAAGCTGCTAGACAAAAACAATTCAAATATCAAGGAGCAACAGTCAGGTTTACTCAGGATCTGGCAGCTTCTACAATAAAGGGTAGGAGGGCTTCATATTCTGGAAGGCAGTGGATTTAAGGTTATAACCAACAATTAACCACTCATTGAGACTGAGGATCATCTTTCAGGGAAGGAGATGGAGCTTCAATGAAGTAAGAGACTTTCAATTATTTCTATTGAAAAAACCAGAACCAAACAGAAAGTTTAATCTACAAACACAGAACTCAAGAGAAGCATAGAAAGGTAAACAAGGGGAAAACACACATTATTTAAAGGTAAAACTGTTTATATCCCTAGATGGGAAAATGATATCTGTAACTCTTGAGAACTGTATTTATCACTGTGGTAGACAGAAGGGGGCAGACTGAGGATGTAGTTGTGAATGGACTCTGATGTGAGACATCAAAGAAAAAATATGAAGAGGTGGAAAAAGTTCTATATTGCAAAAACCAGAAAAGAAGATGGATAAAGGAACAATTAGTTCATATGAAAAGGTGTAATGGACCTATTACAATCAAGAGGAAAAAGGGAGGGGGATGAGCATGGTCTGAAGCTTGATCTCACCAGTTTTGGCTCTAAGAAGGAATAACTTAATCATTCAGTAGCGTATAGAAATTTATGCAATCCTATGTTAGTGGAGGTTCTTTACCTTCTCCTCTCAGAATCAGACAAATCTAAACGCAAAATACACAAGAAAGAAACTAGGGAGGTAAATAGGATCTTAGAAAACCTGGATATAATAAACCTCTGGAAAAAAATGAATAGGTACAGAAATGAATACACTGTTTTCTTCAATATACATGACACTTACACAAAAATTGATCATGAATTAGGGCATAAAAATCTTATAATCAAATGCAGTCAGTCAAAGATAGTAAATGCTTCCTTTTAGAGCACAGTGTAATAAAAAATTATATTCAATAAAGGGGCAGGGAAAGAGACTAAAAACCAATTGGCATTTAAATAATTTAATTGTAAAAAATGTTTGGATCAAACTACAAATCACAGAAACCACCCATAACTTCATTCAAGAGAATGACAAAAATGAGATGCCAAAATCTATGGGATGCAGTCAAAGTAGATCATAGGGAAAATTTTATATCTTTAAATTACTACATGAATAAAATAGAGAAAAAGGAGATCAATTAGTTGGGCATGCAAGTAATAATGCTAGGGGAAAAAACAAATTTAAAACCCCCAATTAAATGCCAAATTAGAAATTCTGAAAGTCAAAGGATAGAATAATAAAATTGAAACTATGAAAACTATTGAAATTATAAATAAAACTAAGGGTTGGTTTTATAAAAAAAAAACAAAAACAAAAACAAAACACATAAATCTTTGGTTAATTTGATTGGGCAAAAAGAAACGAAAAAAAAAAATCACCAGCATCAAAAAAAGTGAATTTATCACCAATGATAAAGAAATTAAAGGAAAAGTTAAGAGATATTTTACCCAAGTGTATGGCAGCAAGTATGACAATTGAAGTGAAAAAGGATGAATATTTACAAAAATATAAGTTGCCCAGATTAACAGAAGAAGAAATAAATTACTTAAATAGGCATATTTTAGAAAAAAAATTGAAAAAGCCATCAATAAACTCCATAAGAAAAAGGAATTAAAGAAATTAGAGCAGACAATGAGGACATAAAACTATTACTCTTTGCATATGATATGATTATATACTTAGAGAATCCTAGAAAATTATTCAAAAATCTACTGGAAACAATTCACAACTTTAGCCAAGTTACAGGACCTAAAATAAACTTACACAAGTCATCAGTATTTCTATATATTACTGACAAAGCCCATCAGCAAGTGATAGAGACATTCCATTTAAAATTATTATAGACAAAATAAAATAGTTATTTACCTGCCAAGACAAATCCAAGAATTATATGAACACAATTACAAAGCACTTCTCACACAAATAAAGTCAGATCTAAACAATTGAAAAAATATCAATTGCTTATGGATAGGCTGATCTAATTTTATTATTATTATTTATTATTAATTTTCATTAATAAAAATGAAAATGCTGCATAAATTGGTCTACTTGTTCAGTGCCATACCAATCAAGCTGCCAAAACATTAGTTTTCAGAACTAGAAAAAATAATAACAGAAGTTCAAGAATATCAAGGGAATTAATGAAAAAAAATACAAAAGATTACTTAGCAGTACCAAACCTAAAACTCTATTATAAAGCAAAACCATTCGGTACCAGCTAAGAAATAGAGTTCTGGATCAGTGGAATAGATTAGATAAACATGACACAATAATCAAGGCCTATAGCAATCTAGTATTTGATGAACACCCAAAATCCAGCTTCTGAAATAAAAATTCACTATTTGACAAAAATTGCTGGGAAAACTGAAAAATAATATTTTAGAAACTTGACATAGACCTATATCTCACACCACATACCAAAATTAGGACAAAATGTGTGCATGATTTGGCCATAAAGGATGTTACCTCAACAAATAGGAGAACAAGGCACAATTTACCTATCACATCTTTGGAAAAGAGAGAAATTTGTGAGCCAAGAACTAGAGAACATTATGAAAGGCAAAATGGACAACTTTGATCATATTAATTTTTTTTATTTAATATATAAAGCTTTATTTACAAAAAATATGAGTGATTTTTCAACATTGACTTTTGCAAAAACTTTTTTTTTTCCCAAGCTTTTCCCCTCCTTC
>JAJPUD010003193.1:0-44864 GCA_023553655.1 Myrmecobius fasciatus
CTCTTATTAGTTGTGTGATACAAGGCAAAGTCACTCAGCTCTTTTTGCCTCAGTTTCCTTATCTGTAAAATGAACTGGAGAAGAAATGACAGATTATTCCATATCCAGTATCTTTACTAAGAAGACCCCAAATGGTTTTATGAACAGTCAGACATGACTGAAAAACTATAGGATAACAGGGAGTTAGGAGCCTAGCAGTTGAACAGCTGCAAACTGAAGATACTCTTTAAGGTGTTGATTAATGATGACAGCAATGGCAGGTAGGGGGGGAAAAATGCTGTTTAGTACTTTTCTCTATCTAGTTACTTTATTGTGTTTTCTCCTATTGCCAGCCATAAGGAGAACATAAAATCAGCTGTTTTGAAGCAAGATAGGTTTTCATCGAAAACTCATTCTCTTCAGCAAGAAAACCTCATCATAACATAGTAAAACAAGTTTAATGTGCTTCCTCAGGTCTGAGGTTTTTTAGGCAACTCAGGTATTCTAATTCTATACTCTTGACCCAGTCAATTAATATAATGTTGAAATAACAACTTCTCTGTAGAGGTGTTTTCTAACTTGTTGGTTACTGGGTCAAGATTAATCTGTAAACATTGGTTTAGTGTTCTGAGATAACGGGGGAAATGATTATAACTGGCAGGGGATATTATTTCATTTTCCCAACTGTTTGAGAGAATTGAGTAGTGATTCAAAGCTACCAAAAGTAGACTGGGCTGATTTGGGAGAGAGAGGATTGTCCCTCCTTGTGTTCATCCCATTAGGATCCTTTTCTGTCCTGAAGATAAAGTTTGAATGTTCAAATCATCACTTGTGAAGGATTTCTATTCAAATATCATTAGCCTTCTTGGATGCTTTCTAACACTGATTCTGTAAATTCCCCAAGATTTCTTCCAAATTCAGCATCATCTTGTTGCATTCAACCGAATAGAGATAAACAGAGGTGGTAATAATGTTGGTGGGAGGTTTTGCTTTACTTTGGTCAAGTTATTTTCTTTTCTGGCTCTCAGCAGCCTCCACTATAGAATTATGGACTTTTGATTTCACAGTCTCTGACGTTCCTTCCCAGCTCCATCTTTGATTAATATAAAAATTAAATAATTGCATATTATCAGGAAGCTGTAATCTGGCAGTAATTCAGGCCATCCAATTCAGGGATTCTTAACCTGGAATCTGTGAACTCACTTAAAAAAAATATTGTCAGTTGTATTTCAATGTAATTCATTTCCTATGAAATATATATTGCAATGATCTGAGATAATTCTCAAGGACTCATGATGAAAAAATGCTGTATACTTCCAGAAAGAAAAATTGATAAACTCCCAGTACACATTGAAGTATATCTTCTCACTTTGTTTTTTGCTTTTAAAAAAAAATACCTAATATGGAAATATGTTCTGAATGATTTCATATGTATAATTGATGTCATAATTATTTGCCTTCTCAGTGGATGGGGGGGAGGGGTGGGTGGGAGAGAATTTGGAACTCAAAATTTAAAAAGAAAAGATTGCCAACAATAAATAAATAAATAATAAATTGGGATGGAAGACTATTTATTATAGCTGTTTAAAAACCTACTTTTGAGTAAGGCATACCTTCATTACCAAAGGTATTTATGACTGAATAAAAAGGTTGAGAATTCGTGAATTAGTCTGATCCTTTTACTATGCAGATGAGGAAACTGAGGTCTTCAAAAATTAAGGTTGAAGGGGTAATAAAAGATGTTACAGTGTAAACCCCATGAGGGCTGTCTTATGCTCTTTTTTGTATCTCTAGCACAGCACAGTATCTGGCACATAATAGGCACTTAATAAATATTTATGGAGACTCTGGTTTTGAGTTCTGTTCCTCTCCAAATTTGCCACTCTTTCCTTTCTTCTCCCAGTCAACTGTAATTAAAAATCAAAGTGAAAGACTAAAATTGTATGTATTTGTTTGTTTTTTAAATAATGGCTAGAGCTACAGAGAGTTTTTTATTTTTACTACTTCATCCAATTCCAAACATTAGGTTCAGGACCAGAAATGTTTTCTAGAGTCATCTCTTTCTATCTATATATGTGAGCAGTGTATCTCATGTATGAGTAAGTTTCT
Source organism: Myrmecobius fasciatus (assembly GCA_023553655.1). Classification (NCBI taxonomy): domain Eukaryota; kingdom Metazoa; phylum Chordata; class Mammalia; order Dasyuromorphia; family Myrmecobiidae; genus Myrmecobius; species Myrmecobius fasciatus. The sequence goes on from JAJPUD010003193.1 coordinate 2,089, forward strand.
ATTTTCTTGGTCCCTCAAATAAAGCTGATGTTCTAAAACATTGTCCAGTGTCCAGACCTTAAGTCTTCATGTTCCCTGGTGGGTTTTCAGGTCACTCTCTGACATATAAATTTGGTCTGTGAACAATATAATTATTTTGTTGCTAGGTCCTTTTATGTACTTCTGTAGGAGTCACTCCTGGTTTTCCTTTGACATTTATGCAATCTTGGTTTTGGTCATCCTTTCGTTCAAGTGGTAACTTTTAGATTTGCTGTTGGTGTATTGCCTCCCGGCTGTTACTAGTAAGGTAGATCTTGACTTTAAGAGGTATTTAGGTCAAAAAATGATGTCATAGCTTTCTTGTTATGGGCAGGTGGTGGTTCACAGTGGGTTGTGAGGCTTGAGTTAAAATGCCATCTCAGACACTTACTGTGTGGCCCAGGCCATGTCATTTAACCTATTTGCTCCAATTTCCTCATCTCAAAAATAAGGATGCCATATATATATATATATATATATATATATATATATATATGGATGCTAATAACATCTATCTCCCAGAGTTGTTGTGAAGAATAACATTTGTAAATCACTTAGCCCAGTGCCTGACATATGAGCACTATGCAAATGCTAATTATTATTATCAAATAATGAAAATTACTAATTATTAATTATGCTTAGTTAGAAGAATTTTTAGAGATCTTAAGTCAATCTTCTCATTTCATAGATAAAGAAAGAGTAAATGATTTGCCACAAGTCACTTAGCTTCTGAAGAAGCAAAAATAGAACATTTTCTCCCCTAGTTTTACAGTGGTCTTTCTAGGTCATCATATCCCTCTAGTGGTATATCTTTTTTTTTCTCTGATAGTCCTTTCTCATATATGTAGACGCCTGGATGGTTTTCCCTTTCATGCTATTTGCTCTGATTTTAAGGAATTCATTATCTAGCTAGGGCATGGCAAATAATAGGTTTCTATTAAAAATAGTAGACCTTTCTTTATAATGTATGCTTGATGGGGGAACTAGGATAATTCTTATGATATCCTTTGTCCTTGTTGTAGTGAGACATATGTGATATATTACTGGATACTGTATATGAAGAAAATGATTTGATCCATAATATAATCAAATCATGCAGTAGCAAAGAAGTTCCCTTCAAAAGAGATGGTAGCCAGATATGGTATCAGAAGGGCCAGGTCTTGAGTCAGAGAACCTTGGTTAAAATCTTGTCTTACTCAAAAGACTTTAAGGGGCAGCTGGATGCAGCAGTGGATAGAATTACTGGCCTTGGAGTCAGAAGGATCTGGGTTCAAATCCAGCCTCAGACACTTAACATTTACTGTGTGTGTGACTCTGGGCAAGTTACTTTGCCTCAACCCCTTCCCCTACCAAAAAAAAGACTTCAAAAATCAAGTAAAAGAGATTGATGAAAAAAAAAATTAAGAACAAGACAAGAAAAATGAAGATTATAAAAAGAAAGTCAGCCAATAGAAAAGGAGATCTGGAATTAATTAAGGAAGAAAATGACTCCTTGAAAAGTAGAATTGGTGAAGGGGAAGGCAGAAAAGTTATGAGACCAAGAAATAATAAAATAAAATATAAAGAATGAAAAAAATAGAAGAGAATTGAGACATCTCATTTTTAAAATAGGTCTTGAGAACAAATCTGTAGAAAACATAAGAATGACTGATATTACCTGAAAGCTACCATTTTTAAAAAGAATCTTGTTACAGTAACACAAGAAATAATTAAAGAAAATTGTCCTGAAGTGTTAGAATAAGAGGAGAAAGTAGAAATAGAAAAAAAATCCACCAATCACTACTTGAAAGAAATTCTTTGAGGAAAACATACAGGAACATCATAGCCAAATTCCCAAAAACCCCAGATCAAAGAGAAAATATTATGAGCAACTAGAAAAAGACAATTCAAATATAGCAGAGCCACAATTAGAATTACACAAGACTTAATCAACTACATTAAAAGGTCACAGATCTTGGAAGAATATCCCAAAGAGCAAAAGAACTAGAATTATGGCTGAAAAATATCATACCTAGCAAAGTTAAGTGTAATCATGAAATGGAAAAAAAAATGGATATACAATAAATTGCCAGACTTCCAAGATTTTGTTGCAAAAAGACTTGAGCTTAATAGAAAATTTAACAAACAAAATCCAAGAGAAATATAAAGTTAATATCAAAGACTAATTATAGGGGGCTCAATAAGGATAATCTGTTTAAGGTTTCTATGTGGAAAGGTAAACCATATGTCTAAGACTTTTATTAATAACTGGATAGTGTAAAAGAAAGATTGGGTTAGAGCTTCATGTAGGAAAAGGTAGAAAGAGTAATTATCTTATACAAATGTGATGCAAGAGAAGAACTGATATAGAGGAATTATATGGGAATGGAAAGTTGATAGTTCTGGAACCCTACTGTTATCAGGAATGGGTTAAACAGGGAACTCTGTGTGTGTGTGTGTGTGTGTGTGTGTGTGTGTGTGTGTGTGTGTGTGTGTGTAAAAATCTTGTAAATTCAGAAAAAAAATAAGAGGGTTAGGGCATAGGGAGGAGGGATAAAATAAGGGATTTTTAGAGGAAACCCTATTCACTATCAGGGATAGAGAGAGAACAACATATACATTTAGAAGGGAATAAAAGGCTTCTAAATTTATAAAGAAATAAAAGAGCAAGGGAATAGGATACAGGAGGGGATGTATAGAAAGGTGTATAAATAAACAGGAATGGATCAAAGAGGAATAGGGTGGGGGGATCCTGGGGGGGAAAGTTAAGGAATAGAAAGGCAAGGTAACAGGTAGAAGCAGAAGTAGATCAAAGAAGTCAGAGATATGAAATAAAAGACACACAAATATAAAATAAAGATTAGGAGTAGAAGTTATTAGATTAAAAAAAGTAGAGTTAATAATCATGATTTCAGCAAAGTTAAAGTTAAAATAGATTTACTCAAAAGAGAAAAAGAGGAAAACTGCACTATATGTTAGCCACATTAATCATTATTACAGTAGACTATTTAAAATAACCAGACAGTATAAAGTTGGAATATTGATGTGGTATAAGAAATGATGAGTTGGTGGAGTTAGAAAAATATGGAAAGGCCTGTACTTATGAAAGAAAATGTTATCTACCTTCAGAGAAAAAGAGGACAAGTAAGCACAGTATAGTCTTCCAAAGATGCAAAAGAGTATGTGTGTGTGTGTGTGTGTGTGTGTGTGTGTGTATGTTTATGTGTATATGTGTATATATATATATAACTATAGAGAATATATACATACTATATACATACAGTATGTTTGTATGTGTATTTGCACACACACACACATATATATATACACATATGTATGTATGTATGTGTGTTTGTTTATCTATCCATTTCTGCACTTACTTATAACCTTCCTGGACAAGGCAAGGAAGAGGGAAAACAAAGAAAGTAAAAAGTGCACAGAAAAGAACAAAAGAAAACCCACAAGAAAGCCAAAAAAAAAAAAAAAAAAAGATGGATAACTCTCAATACAATGTAAATTATTTATCATATATGCTTTCTTGAAATGGAAATTTACTGCTGTATATTTTGAATCTTCTCTTATTTTCTGGTATGTATGTTTTGCTGGGTTTTTTTCTTTTTTCTATTTAGGTTTAAAATAAGTAAATAAAAATTTAAAATAAAGAAATGCAGGATAGCTAAAAATGTTAAAAGAAATAATGCATTTTTTTAAAATTAAAAAAAAATCTGTGTAACCTTGGATATCACTTTTAATTTCTCTGGGGCTTTATTAAATAGGGCAGTTGGAAGCAATTTATTAAATGACTTCTGAGTTGGCTTCTAAGCAATTAAATTAAATAAACATTTGTTAAATGTTTAGAACATGGCAATGTGGCCATGTTCTTTTTTTTTTTTTTTAAAGCTTTTTATTTGTATGACATGTATATGGGTAGTTTCCCAACATTGATCTTTACAAAGCTTTCCATTACAAATTTTACCCCCAGTCCCTTCCCCTCCCCTAGATGGCAGGAAGTTGTGGCCATGTTCTAAGCATACAAATAAAGACAAAACTATAAATCCTGCTCTGGAGAAGCTGATATAATAGGGGGAACAACATACAAATATGTGTATATAAAAGAAATATACAGTGAAAATGGAAGGTCATCTTGGAGAGAAGACACAAGTAGCATAAGGGACAAGAAAAGGATTAGATTTGAACCAATTTAAGGGAAACTTGGAGACTGAGATGAAAAGGAAGAACATTCCAGGCATGAGTGACTACAAGCAGAAAGTCATGGTGCAGGGTAACTAGGTGGTGCAGTGGATAGAGCACCAGCTCTAATGTCAAGGGGACATGAGTTCAAATGTGGTCTCAGAGACTTAACACTTCCTCTCTGTGTGACCTTGGACAAGTCACTTAACCCCAATTACCTCAGCTAAATAAATAAATAGAAAAGAGGGGAATGGTTCAGTAGCTCAGGGGATAGAGCATTGGGCCCAGAGTCAGGAAAACCTGAGTTTCAATTCAACCTCAAACACTTCCTAGCTGTGTGACCCTGGGCAAGTCACTTAACCCCAATTGCCTCAGCAAAAAAAGCAAAAAACAAAAACAAAAACCAAAACCAAAACCAAAAAACAACATGATGCTGGCATTTGAAGTGTTAGGGTCTTTTTGAAGGTTGGATTGCATGTGGAGAAGAGTTAAAATATAAGAAGAAATGTTATAAGATTGGAAAGATAGGAAGGAACCAAGTTATTATGAGAAATGAACAATTCTCTCCTATTTAATAACTGATTATTGTATTTGGATCAGTTTTTTTTTTCCTTTTCTGCTTCCTCAACTAGAAATCAAGTAGTGTGGGAAATTTATCTAGGACATTTGCCCAGGCTGAAGTCTAATCAGACAGTAAAAGAAATTCTAAATTTGGTCTAATGGATATATTTTGCTCATTGTGTTTGCTCAATAGGTTCTGAGAAATTGCTGATACTCCCTATTATCAAGATAGATGATATAGAAATTGACGTGTCTTTGACCAAGAGTTGAGTGGCCTAAGCTACATACCCCAAGTTAATTCTGATTAACCAATCAGAATTGAGCAGGCATTCCTCAGGGTCAGTTTCTCTCTGAAATGCATCTAAACTATAACCCCACTGCCATTAGCAGTCTTTGGTCTAAGAGAGATGGCCAAATGACCTTCCTTTTATTAATAACCTGCTGGCCTTATTAATAAAATGATTAAATTACCTAGAAACTACATCTCTCAAATTTTTTAAATGTCACATTATGGAGGACATTCAGTGCCAAATGGAAGACTTTATATTCAATCTTGAATTTATCTGGAGGTTATAGGGCTTATGATGGTATGGAGGAATAAAACATATTTGACTTTCCATTTTGAATAACAAGCAGGAAGTGGTCCATCATCTGTTCCAGGGAGATTTGTGTCCTCATTGATGTTGTTGCCATTGGGTCTGTTGGCAAGAAAGAATCTGTCTAGTGTCTTGCTGTTATTAAAGTGACTTGCCTCCTTTCTTAAAGAAAAAGAGATTGAACTATTGAATGTCAATGTCAGGGGAGAATCACCAAATGTCAGAGCAGGAAGATACCTTTATGTGTCATGGAATTCAAATTTCAGTTTCATAAATGAGGAAAACAGCCCCAAACAAGTCTAATTATTTGTTCAGTATCACACAGCTAGGCAGTAACAAGTCCAGTTCTTCTGGGTCTGGGTCCCAGACTTTACATATAGTCTATTGGTGGGTCAGCTCTGTCCAGTCAGCCACTAAAATGATTTTCTGAAAGCATAGATCTAATCATGCCTCCACCTACCCAATAAACCCCAGTGGCCCCCTGTTGATTCCAGTAGCCAATACAGAATGCTCTGTTGACCTTCAAAGCTTAGTGCCCTCCTAGCTTTCCCATCTTCTTCCACCTTAACTCCCTCACATACTCTTTGATCCTGTAACACTGGCCTCCAGGTTGTTCCATGAACAAGACATCCTTTCTCTTGGCTCTCTGGAATACCCTTCTACCTCTTTTCTGACTACTAACCTCTCTGTGTTCTTTAAGTCCAACTAAAATCCCACTTTCTCCTGTAAGCCTTCCTCAGCTTTTCTTAATTTCAGTGTCTTTTCTCTGTTTAATCATTTCCCATTTATGCTGTTTAGCTTGCTTTTTATATGTTTGTTTATATATGTATGTGTATGTGTATATATATATGTGTGTGTATACATGTATATACATATATGTATATATACAACTTAATGAGGGAGACAATGTGTAAACAAATATATATGTTTATATATATTTGCATATACAAATATCTGTAAATGTATATGTATGTATATATGTATATATTTGTATATACACACATATATTTGTATATATACATATATACACATATAAAATATATAAACATGTATATATATATAAATATAGGTATTCATTATGTACACACACATATATATATATATAAAACAAATATATATGCAAATACTTATGTATTTGTTTATATATACATATATATTTATTTACACACATATATATTTGTTTATACTTTGTCTCCTTCATTGAATTGTAAACTCCTTGAGGGCAGGAATTGTCCTTTTGTATCTCCAATGCTCAACACTGTGCCTGGTACACAGTAGGCACTTAATAAATGTTTGTTGATGAATTGTTCTCCTGATTATTAAAATTGTTTCCGCTCCATCATATATCATGCATCTATTCTTTAGAACAATTCAGACAGAGGAAAATGGAAGAGAGAGAATTAGGCTATCAACAGAATAGTATCCACAGAGGCTTTTGAGGAATATTGATTAGCCTGGCTTAGTGATAGAATAGATTGGCCTTTTCCCTTTCTGGTGCCATGCTGTTAGCAGACCGAAAAGCACTCAGCAGGGAGCTATTACTGCTGCATATGAATTTCCTTCCCTTTGGGCAATCCTCCCACCAAACCCTCCACCCTCTATGTGCTCCCTATGGGGGATCCAGGCATCTTTAGAATCATTCTGAATGTTTCTTTTGTCATCATCACCTTGAGGCTTCATGGCTGTAATAGAGGCTTCATGGAGAGGGATGAGGTTAGGGACTTGCTGTGGTGAAATGAACTTCTCAGAAATGACTTCTCCCTCTCCTCGCCTCGGGGCTTCTGCCTCTTGTTAACCAAAAATTAAAAAAAAAAAAACAAAAAAAACCTAAAAGTCCCTGAGCCTTGCATTCCGCCTGCCTCCCCTCTCCTGGGCAGCGGCTCTTAAATGCCTGCTCAGTAACCACCGGCATGCACACTGAGACATATGTGTCCTTTCATCCGTGTCGCAGATCTGCACTGCGGCGGCCCCATGGCTGCAGCTGCTCCCCAGCTGCCTTTGTCTCTCCTCCGATTTTTGCAGCATGTCGGGTCTTCCTCTGTGTTAGTTCTCACAGAAAGAAAAATCAAAGTCCCCTGCCCTCAGAGAACTTAGAGTTTAGCAGGAAGTGTAAGTGATATAGTTCCAATCTCTCTTTCCCTTTTTTGGTTCTCACAAAGCCCTGTGAGGAGATATTTACCAAATTTGGTGTTAGGGACTGTAAAACCCACGAACTCCTCCTTAGAATCATGTTTTTAAATGCATAAAACACAATATATATGATTGCAAAAGAAACCGATCATATTGAATTATAGTTCTCAAACTATTTTTTAAAGATCTAATTTCTTCTTTGTCCAAAGGGCTGTCAAATACACTCTTACTGGGCCTATATCCCAAAGAGATCTTAAAGGAGGGAAAGGGGTTCACATGTGCAAAAATGTTTGTGGCAGCCCTTTCTGTAGTGGCAAGAAACTGGAAACTGAATGGATGCCCATTAATTGGAGAATGGCTAAATAAATTATGGTATGTGAATGTTATGGAATATTATTGTTCTGTAAGAACAAATCAGCAGGATGATTTCAGAGAGGCCTGGAGAAACTTACATGAACTAAGTGAAATGAGCATAACCAGGAGAACATTGTATATGGAAACAAGATTATGTGATGATCAAGTGTGATGGACTTGGCTCTTTTCAACAATGAGATGATTCAAAGCAATTCCAATGCACTTATTTATAGAGACTGAATGTGGATCAAGGTATTTTCACTTTTTCTTGTTGTTTGCTTGTTGTTTTTTCTTGTGTTTTTTTTTCTTTCACTTTTTGATCTGATTTTTCTTGTGCAGCATGATAAATATGGAAATCTGTTTAGAAAAATTGCACATGTTTAACCTATATTGGATTGCTAGCTGTCTGTGGGAGGGGGGAGAGAGAGAAAAAATTTTTGGAACACAAGGCTTTGCAAAGGTGAATGTTGAAATCTATCTTTGCACATATTTGGAAAAATCAAAAATCAAATAAAAATAAAAAGCTATTTAAAAATCCCTAAGTTCTCGGTCCTAGATTAAGAATTTTCATACTATAAAGTATTAGTACTTTATGTTGGATTCATTCATCTCCAAAGTCATTTCTGATTCTTAAATCTGTAGAAAAATTAGATCGCTGAATCATAGATTTAGAATTAGAAGCTACCTGAGGACTAATTTTTCTTTTTTTAATAGATGAAGGAACTGAGATTAGAAATGTTGTCCAAAATGACATAGGCAGAGACAAGATTTGAATCCAAAATCTTGGATTCAAAGTTCAATACACAATCTATTAAAATATGCTGCCTTGAACAAAGAATATTGGGGAAGGGTAGTCACAATTATTGTGACTAATTTATTAGGTTTTATTATATGGATTATGGAAAGTGCTGTGAGCTAAGTCTTAAAGGTCTTAAAGAAAAAGAATTTCAGGGGTAGGAAAAGTAAATTATTACTTTTTGTTACTACTTTAGTGAAGTATAGATTAGTTTAGTTTAATTTTGTTTTTACCTTGATTTGATTCATATGATTCTGGGGGTAGTCAGGAATTATTGATTAACATGACAGATATGTATGCCATACCAATGGGTTTTTTTCCTCCTTTTTAAAAATAGTATTTAATTTTTTTCCCCAATTACTTATGTAAGTGTTTCCAGGTTTTTCTGAAATTTGTTTGCTCATCATTTCTTATAGAACAATAGTATTCCATTATATTAGCATAGCACAATTTGTTCAGTACTTTCCCAACTGAGGGCATTTCCTCAATTTCCAATTCTTTGCCACAGCAAAAAGAGCTGCTATAAACATTTGTGTTTATCCTTTCCCCTTTTTTATAATGTCTTTGGGGTACAAATTTAGTAGTGATATTGCTGGAGAAAAGGGTATGTAGAGTTTTATAGCCCATTGAGCATAGTCCCAAAATGTTCTCCAAAATGGTTGAATCCATTTTTCAACTCCACCAACCATCCCTTTGTGTCCCAATTTTCTCACATGTTCTCCAATGTTAACATTTTCCTTTTCTCTGAATCAGACATTTCTTATTTCTAGGTAATACTCCACTTGTTTAAAAAAATACTTTGGAAAATAGCATAGGTAGCTCCCCAGTATGCCTAGGATTTGGGGTTTTATGCTTCTCCTATAATTTGATAAGTTATTCATCCTCATTTCTACCACACTGCAGTTTTTTGTTAAAAAAATTTTTTTTAAAAGTCTTTTTTAATGATGTATTGTCTTGTTCATTCCTAAGAGGTCAATGCTGGTGTACTCTTGGTCATTTTTCAAAGATCATAACCAAGATTTGTGAGCTTTAATCCATCTATGTGCTCAGGAAGCTTTGTTGATTTTTTTAATTTTTCAAAAATGTATGTATTTATTTTTTCCAAGACTTTATCTGAATAATGTGTTTCTCTTTATTTAGAACGCAATCGAAGGCGAAGATGTCAGGTAGCTTTTAGTTACCTGCCCCAGAATGATGATGAATTGGAATTGAAAGTTGGTGACATCATAGAGGTAGTAGGAGAGGTAAGCAATCTTTTATGTACTATGTGTATGATTTGGCTATTTCTAGTTCTTGGAAGTATTGATTTCTAGAATCTCATACTTATGAATTTCTTTGATTATATCTTGGCCAGCATATCCATGAGGAGCCAACGGCAGAATCATGTTATTTTAAGAGGACAGGTAAATGGCACAGTGGAATTATTAGAGTGCCAGATCTAGAGTCAGGAAGATTCTTCTTGAGTTCAACTCTAGACACTTGCTAGCTGTGTGACCCTGGACAAAGCACATAATTCTGTTTGTCTTAGTTTCCTTATCTGTAAAATAGCTGGAAAAGGAAATGCTGTACCACTCCAGTATCTTTGTCAAGAAAACCCAAATGAAGTCATGAAGAGTCAGATTTGACCAAATTTAGAGTGGCTAGGTGGTGCAATATATAGAGTTCTGGGTATGGAGTCATTAAAATGTAAATTTCTTGAGAACATGATTTTTTTTCCATTTTTGAATTTTTATTACCATCAGTTAGCATGTTACTTAGTTCATGATAGGTGTGTTAAAAATGCTTGCTGAATTTGGTTTGAACTAGATGATCTCTTGAGGTTTGATGATGGGGAGGAATGCATACCATATAAAAAGTGAAAATAGAGACAGTAAGTTCCAAATGGCTATTTGACCTAAAATTTAGACCCTGAGTGAACCTGTGTAAGGAAGCATATATTTTCAGTCATAGCTAATGTATTCATTTGTTTTGCCCCTATGGTTTAAAGTTTTTCTATTTTCCTGATCATTTCTTTTATTTATGTAGAGATAATTTGTTATAAGGAAATGGTGTATGGAGAAGGCTAAGCAATGTGGAGTAATAATAAGAAATGAAAATAACATTGATAGATTATTTTTGAAAATGTGAAAAGTGAAACTCTTAGTTCTTTAAATTAGATTTGAGGAAATAATTAAGTTCCTAAATTGTTTTTTAAAAAATGTTTATTATTTTATTTTATTAAAACTTTTTATTTGCAAAACATATGGATGGGTAATTCTTCAACATTGACCTTTACAAAGCTTTCCGTTACAAATTTTTCCCCCTAGTCCCCACCCATCCTCTAGATGGCAGGAAATCCACTACATATTAATTATGTTAAAATACTTGACAAATAGAATATATGTATACATATTTCCACACTTACCATTGTTATGCAAGAAAAATAGTATCTACAAAAAAAAAATCTGAGAAAGGAAACACAATGCAAACAAATATCAATAGAGAGCATGGAAATGTTATGTTATGTTGTGGTCCACATTTCATATCCCTCTCTCTCGGTGTATATGGCTTTCTTCACTGAACAATTGGAACTGGTTTGAAACATTTCATTGTTACTAGAACCATTCCCAATAACATCAGGAGTGAAACAAGGCTGCCCACTGTCACCATTATTATTTAATATTGTCTTAGAAATGTTAGCTTTGGCAGTAAGAGAAGAAAAAGTGATTAAAGGAATTAGAGTAGGTCATGAGGAAACCAAATTATCACTCTTTGCAGATGACATGATGATATACGTAGAGAACCCTAAAGACTCAACTAAAAAACTACTAGAAACAATTCACAACTTTAGCAAAGTTGCAGGATACAAAATAAATCCACATAAATCATCAGCATTTTTATATATTACCAATAAAGTTCAGCAGCAAGAGATACAAAAAGAAATTCCATTCAAAATAACTGTTGATAGTATAAAATATTTGGGAATTTATCTACCAAGGGAAAGTCAGGAACTATATGAACTAAACTACAAAACATTTTCCACACAAATCAAATCAGACCTAGTCAATTAGAAAAACTTAAAATGCTCATGGGTAGGCCGAGCGAATATAATAAAAATGACAATACTACCCAAACTAATTTACTTATTTAGTGCCATACCAATCAAACTCCCAAGAAATTATCTTACACATCTAGAAAAAATAGTAGCAAAGTTCATTTGGAAGAACAAAAGGTCAAGAATTTCAAGGGGATTAATGAAAAAAAAAAGGCTGATGATGGTGGACTAGCTGTACCAGATCTAAAACTATATTACAAAGCAGTGGTCATGAAAACCATTTGGTACTGGCTAAGAAATAGAGTAGTCGATCAGTGGAATAGGATAGAATGACAAGACAAACTAGGCAATAACTATAGCAATTTAGTCTTTGATAAACCCAAAGACCCCAGCTTCTGGGATAAGTACTCACTATTCGGCAAAAACTGCTGGGAAAATTGGAAACTAGTGTGGAAGAAATTAAGGCTTGACCCACACCTAACACCACATACCAAGATAAGATCTAAATGGGTTCATGATCTGGATATAAAGAGTGATACTATAAGTAAATTAGAGGAACGTAATATAGTTTACCTCTCAGACCTATGGAGATGGAATAAATTTATGTCCAAAGAAGAACTGGAACTCTTAATTGAAAACCAGATAGATAACTTTGACTATATTAAGTTAAAAAGTTTTTGTACAAACAAAACCAATGCAGACAAGATTAGGAGGGAAGCAATAAATTGGGAAATCATCTTTACATTTAAGGGTTCTGATAAAGGTCTCATCTCTAAAATATATAGAGAATTGTCTTATATTTATAAAAATTCAAGCCATTCTCCAGTCAGTAAATGGTCAAAGGATATGAACAGACAATTTTCAGAGGATGAAATTAAAACTATTTATAGTCATATGAAAAGTTGCTCCAAATCACTATTGATCAGAGAAATGCAAATCAAGACAACCCTGAGGTACCACTACACACCTGTCAGATTGGCTGAAATGACAGGAAAAGTTAATGATGAATGTTGGAGGGGATGGGGGAGGGCTGGGACACTGATGCATTGTTGGTGGAGCTGTGAACGGATACAGCCATTCTGGAGAGCAATTTGGAGCAATGCCCAAAAAATTATCAAACTGTGCATACCCTTTGACCCAGCAGCATTTCTATTGGGCTTATATCCCAAAGAAATCATAAAGGAAGGAAAGGGCCTCACATGTGCAAGAATGTTTGTGGCAGCCCTTTTTGTAGTAGCTAGAAACTGGAAATTGAATATATGTCCTTCAATTGGAGAATGGCTGAATAAATTATGGTATATGAATATTATGAAATATTATTGTTCTGTAAGAAATGACCAGCAGGACGATTACAGAGAGGCCTGGAGAGACTTGCATGAACTGATGCTGAGTGAAATGAGCAGAACCAGGAGATTATTATACATGGCAACAACAATACTATATGACGATCAATTCTGATGGACATGACTCTCTTCAACAATGAAATGTTTCAAACCACCTCCAATTGTTCACTGAAGAAAGCCATATACACCCAGAGAGAGGGATGTGAAATGTGGACCACAACATAACATTCTCATACTCCTTGATTGATGGTTGCTTACATTGTTTCCTTTATCTGATATATCTTTTGTGTAGATAAGATTTTTCTTGCACAACAATAAGTTTGGAAATATGTATACATATATTCGATTTGCCAATATTTTAACATAATTAACATGTAGTGGATATCCTGCCATCTAGGGGAGGGGTGGGATGTTGGGGGGAAAAATTTGTAACAGAAAGCTATGTAAGGGTTAGTTTTGAAGAATTACCCACACATATGTTATACAAATAAAATAAAATTAAAAAAAACAAAAACAAAAACAAAAAACACAACAAAACAAAAAAAGAAACATTTCATTGTTGAAGAGAGCCATGTCCACCTAAATTGCTTTTTCAAAAATTATCCTTAATTTACTATTTAAAGATTAATCTAATATAAAGGTTTTATGTATATCTGGTTTGCGAAGTTTTCCATAAACATTTTTGCTTTAACTTAAAACTCTTAGATTCCCATCAACACAGTTGTTTCAAGAACTGGGTAACTCAAATACAGTCACTAACATAATGTGTTTCTATGCATATATATCTTGAAATATTAGAAAAGGTAAATGGCTAAATTATATCTAGGTTTTTGAGCAGTGACTTAGGAACGCAAATGAGAGGGAGAAAATTAGCCGAACACTTAGGTCTTGGTTAATTATTGCTTAAACATATTTGGAACAACCTACTTTTCTTCTTTTTACACCAAAATAAGGAATATCTGTTTACATTTTAAGAAATATTTTATTGATTTTAAAAAATTGTCGATTAAGTGATTAAAAATAGTTGTTTATTTTGTAGGACGTGACTGCTTGTTAACATACCCCTTACCTAATTAACCCAATTACAGAACTAAGCCAAATTTCCTTTTCTCCAAAAGGGAAATACTAAATGTTTGTATTCCCTAACAAATTGTTGTCAATATCTTATAAGATCTTTTAAAAATACATTATTAACATAAAAGGGTTGAGGTGTAAAACAATATGTTAAAGTGATATCTTAAGATAAGGAAATCAACAATGTCTTTTTAGAGATTTCAACAAGATCTTGGTTATTTTTAGTTCACATCTTTCCTGAAAGTTTAAAATTACAAATATTGGAAGAAGATTCTGGGAAGATGGTGGAGTAGGTTGGTAAATTTTGCCCACAAATAGAACAAAATTTTGCCTTAGGGTGAACAGAGTGGTGAAAAATCAAGAAGATTTGGGACAGAATGGTGATCCTCCTGGTACAACTGAGAAGATCTGAAGAAAGACTCAGGGTGGGATTAACTCCTGTGAAGTGCAAAGACCTCCCGGCTAGCTCTGCAAAAAGTGGGGAACCCTTGGGCTAGCTGGGTATGGTTGGAGCCTCAGCAGGAACCACAGAAACTTTCGTTTTCTGGATTGTGATGTAGTTGGGATCTGAGTCTGGGAAGATTGAGTAAACCTTGGCTGATTGGGAACCATCTGGCCCAGCCGTGCTGCAGGGACATGGTCCTGGGCAAGAAGAGCTTGACTGCAAAGGCAGCGGGCAGGGGCACTGCTGGCTGTGGGTACTTGCAGGAGGGTAGAGTTCTTGGTTTGGGGATCCTGGTCAGAGTGGAGAGCTGAAGTAAAGCCAGAGATTCCCACCGATTAGAGATGCTTACACTAATACCTCTTATTGAAAAAAAAAATTGAATCAGCAAAGAAGGAAGAACCCCACCATTAAAACTTACAATGGGAACAGGGAAGACTGGGGTTCATCTTCAGAGGGGGACTGAAGTAAAAAAAAAGCTTCTATCCCAAAGAATAACAGGAAATGACTCCCTGCCCAGAGGGAATTTATAGAAAAACTAAAAATGAATTTGGAAATCAAATGAGAGACATTAAGGAAAAGCTAAAAAAAATTTAAATAAAAATATCCAAGAAAAACAAAGATTATCGAAAAAAAGTTAACAAGCTAGAAAAGGAGATACATAGTCTTAAAGACAAAAATAACTCTTTGAAAGTTAGAATTAGACAGTGAAGTTATGAGAGAAAAAGAAATAAAAAAACATTATAAAAATGAAAAAATAGAACAGAATGTGAAACATAAGAAAAACAATAGATCTGGAGAACAGATCAAGAAGAGAAGATATAAGAATAATTGGACTGTGAATGTTGTGACCAAAAAAAAGACATTCCCACAATAATGCAAAAAATAATCCAAGAAAATTGTCTTGGAGTGATAGAATATGAGGGGAAGGTTGAAATAGAAAAAAATCTACTGATCAACACCTCAATGAGATCCTTTGTGGAAAACACATAGGAACATTATTGCCAAATTTTGAAACCTCAGACAATTTTGCAAGAAACAAGAAAAAAACAATTCAGATATGCTGGTGCTACAATTAGAATTGTAGAGGATTTATCAAGAAGCCACAATAAAAGAACCAGTCCTTGAATCATATCTATGGACAATCAAAAGAACTAGGCCTGAGGCCAAAAGTATCATATCCAGCAAAATTGCCTTTCATATTGAATGAAGAAAATGGACATTCAATGAACTTGCAGATTTTCAGGACTTTTTATCAACCAGACCTGATCTTAACAGAAAATTTAACATATAAGAAACCACTATCAAAGATCAGTTTCAAGGAACTCAACATGGACAAATTGTGTATATATTTTTTTCACATGGGAAATATATAGCATATGTTTAAGCTTGACAACAATAGGGCAGCTTAAAAGAGAGACTGGGGCAGAGTTAAAATAAAAATAGTAATTATGTCATACAAATAAGGTGCAGAAGAATAGACAGAGGAAAAGGTTAAATAGTCAGCATTACATATATACCATAAAGGGTATTGCACCCTCCAAAATCTATAAAGAAATAAGGGGAGAGGGATGGATGGAGGAGGAAGCATTTAGGGTGAGGGAAGAAGATAAGGGAGGGATCTATTGGTGGGGGGGGAGGTTAAGTAATAGCCAGTCAAGGAAGGAAAGGGTCAGCAGGAATAGGAAAGGTAGGGAGGTGTGTGTGTGTTTATATATGTATGTGTGTGTGTGTGTGTGTGTATCTATATCTATATCTATATTTATATCTATATATATCCATTCTTGGGAATGGGTAGGAATGAAAGAGGGAAAAAGAATAAAAAAAGGTGAGAACAAAAGAACAATTTACAAGGAAGTAAAGAAAAGATGGACACTCATGAATATAATTTCTTCTACTTATAATTTCTACTCATATATATATATGTATATGTGTATGTATGTATGTGTATATATATTTACTCCTTGATCTGCTAATTTGTGGTTACATATTTTGAATCCTTCCTGATGTTCTGCTGGGCACACGACAATGTTCTATTTTGTTTTGTACTGCTTTTCTCTTTTTCTTTTTTTTTTTCCTTTTTTTCTTACACTTTTTCTTTAAGTAAACAAATTTGAAAAAAAAATTACACAAGTACTTTTATGAAAGGCTGAATTGACTAGTAAGAAGACAAGGCTGAATTCATTAGTGTTTTTTCTTTTTAAGACCTCTGAGTCCTTTCTGTCATCAGATTTGTCCTTGAACCAATAAAGAAAACTATGGCATTGATTTTCTCTTCTTACCACTTGCCATTCCCCAAGGTAGGGTAAAGAATAAATCCTTTCTTACCCACTTATGATAAGTAGTTGTCATTGTAAGCTTTAAATAGCTAATCAGGTCAGTTTTAAACTGGCACCAACTCAAAGGGTTATCCAATGAAGTCCAAAAAACAGGGTACCCCATTTCAATTTCTGAATAATTAACTCTCAAACTCTCTATTTTTTTTTAGAGGAGCACTTTTAAAATATCCTGATATAGAACATCCTGTGTATTTAAACTGAGCAACCTTACCATTCATTTTGTAGAAATTCCATGATTGAGAAACTTATAGGATCATAGATTTAGAACTGAAAGTGCCCCTGAAGGAAATGCCCCTTTGTTTTCTAGATGAGGGCTCTAAAATCCAAGTGGTAGCTAGTAAATAGCTGAGGCAGTGATTTGAACTTAAGTTTTATTCCAAGCCAGTTAGCCATTCCATAATTTAAAATTCTAATTAAATAATAATTTATCTAATCTAATAAAATAGTCTAATACATCTTATCTAATAAAATAATAGTCACTAAATAGCCTAGGTGTTAGCAACTGCCGGTTACAGTCCCGTTTTGGTAAAACTTTTCTTTAAGGTCATTTTTTTCTCACATATAAGCACATAAAACTAGATAATTCCTTGGTTCTCCTGTATTACATTACTCAGTTGTATTCTATTTATCTGAAGAAGGGTAGTATGAGAATAAGGTTAATTAATCTCAAAGCTCCTCTTAGTTCAATCATAAGTAACTACACAGGAGAACCAAGTTGTACATCATGGGAGAAAATGGCATTGGGCATCCCTGCCATAGCTTCTGTAATGCAGTATCCTGGCCAAAACTTTCTGGCATAGTGGGTATAACTCAGGAGGCAGTTAGTCTCATGCCCATCAAGCTTATGAGGGAGGATGTTGTATATCTTACCCCGTGTGCAGTATTACTTGGATGTACAGTTTAATCTCCCTGTAGCACATCCAGTGGGGGGGTAATAATATCTCTCTCATCCTTTTCCCTTTTGTCACTGTGCACAGACTGTAGTGTCACAGCTGTATGGACAGCTTGAGGGTGTTGCTTAAGTGAAAATATATTTTGTTTTCCCAGTAGGCAACCCACCGAGCCAATATATCAAGAGTTCTTCCCTGAGGTCTTTCTGACTTGAACTGCTTATTATTGGTCACATGGAGGTAGGGAGAAGGGGGAGGAAATCTTTTGGAGGCATTTTGGCAAAGCTCTATTGCTCTGCACAGTATTGTGAGAGCATTAGGAGATGATTTCAGAGCCCTCCTTGGTAGTTGTCTCTGGGAAATCCTTGATTCTCTTCTACCTGGGCTGAGTCAGGAGAAATGAAAGGTAATTTTATGGTTCATTTATCTAGGACTGGAAAAAAGGTACCCCTCTGTGCAAATCCCCTAAAAATTTTGCTATTAGGTTCATAAATTATTTTACTGGCTCCTTTCATCCTAAAATAGGCAGCTCTAATGAATAATCTATCTCAATGGGATTGACCTAGACATGGGGCATTATTTAAAACTATGGTTTAGAGTTGTCTAAATTTGTCTTAAGGCAGTTCTTCACATGTCTAGCTGGTTGTTTAGAATTTTCTCTCAAAATATGGGATAATCAACCTATTAATTAAGCATTTGTTAAAATGACTACTATGTGCCAAGTACATCTTTCTATAAAAATATAAATATCCTCATAATCACAGAGCAGAGAGCAGTTTACTGCTATTGTAATAATTATTTTGTGACATTAGGTTTATACTTTCTTATTCTTATTTTCTATTTCTTATTTATTTATAATTATAATTTCTTAATAATTTCTATTATTTTATTTATTCTTGAATATCTAATACTAAATAATATCCCTATTGACCATTGATGAAAGAGTTTTGTCTGATGCTAAGTAGACTTCCTATGTGATATTTGGTGGTAAGCTTACATTAGATATAGTGTTTTAAGCTTTACAAAGAACTTGCTTCACAACCACATCATTGTGTTATTAAAATATGTTTGAAATCCTCCTGGATATCCTGGTTCTTCCTTCCTGCCCTCTATCCCTGCTATGTCTCTCCTAGGCTGGATGACATCTTAAATTTCACAGCAAGAGTCAGTCAGTCAATAAACATTTACCATGTGACAAATACTTTGTTCTGATCTGAAGACAGGACAAAAAGCAAACTGAAGCCCTGCTCTAAAAGAGCTGGTATTCTAAAAGGAGGAAGCAACATATAAATAACGAGATGCAATCATAATCACTTGTCATAATAGAACACGAGTGCCTAAAAATCACCATGCTGTCCCAAGTTTTGTAGGACTTATGGGGAAAATGGGATAGGTATACAACACTCAAAATTTCATCAGTAACAAATTAAAAAAAAAGATACTATTAGCACAGTTTTATACATATTAAATAGTTAAGAATATATACATATATACTACTATAAATAATGGTAGTTGCCACATCCGTAGGTTGCTGCTTTGCTTAGCCTAGGTTTCTACAGTTTCAAGTCTCTGACAAAGTCAACTTGCTTCTGGGGAGAAAGAATCCTCAGTGGTTCACAGAAGCAGCAAGATTATACAAATTAATTCTGACGGATGTGGCTCTTTTCAACAGCAAGGTGATTCAGGGCAGTTCCAATGGTTTTGTGTTGAAGAGAGCCATCTGCATCCAGAGGGAGGACTGTGGAGACTGAATGTGGACCACAACATAGCTTAGTGCAGTGTTTGGCACATTGTAGGCACTTAATAAATGCTTCTTATGATAATCAAATGAGATGGCATGTAAAGTGCTTTGAAAACATGAAGGTCCTCTATTATTATCAATCATTAATTATTTATAATTTAGTGTTAATGACATCATCAGTTCTTTTCTTAGGTAAAGGTTTAGATACAGTACAACAGTAGAGCATAAAAGAATGCAGGTATGGGATTCTGCACTGAAAAGTAGGAGAAGAATGCGTGGAAGCTTGGGAAGGGGTTGGAAATGAAATGAGAAAAAAGAATCAAGAGGGGCAGCTAGGTGGTGCAGTGGATGGAGCACCAGCCCTGAAGTCAGGAGGACCTGAGTTCAAATCTGGTCTCAGACACTTGGGCAAGTCACTTAACCTCAATTGCCTCAGCAAAAAGAAAAAAAAAAAAATACATCACTGAAAAAAGAATCAAGAAAGATTTTTGCCTCCTTTATAGTTTTGCTTATATCACTGTTCCTGATGAAAGTTTCAAAGGGATGGTGACAAAAATGGAAGAAGCCTGACTCAGTTTCCTCAACTGTAATATGAGGATAATAACACCTACTGCCAGGGTTATTGTGAGGGGCAAATAAGAGAATATTTATAATATTTATAAAATATTTAGTGCAGTACCCAGGCACATAGTAGGTGCTTAATAAATGCTTCTTTCTTTTCTTCCTTTAGGGATTAATGAATAATGCCAGATCATCTTCTATGGCACAATGAAACAATCAGAGTAGGACTTTAATGAAATAACAATTATAAAAATAAAAAGCACTTTCCATATATTCTCATTTGGTCTTCACAATAACCCTATGAACTAATTGGTTCTTGTATCATTACTATTACCGTTATTTAATAGATGAGGAAACTTATGCAGTGACAGGTTGCAGGATTTAAAGATTTCAAGATTTGAAGCTGGTCAATGACAGAACCAAATTTGTAGTTAAATCTTTTTACTCCAAATCTGCAGTTTTTTTCTTTTTGTAGGGGGAGAGCATAGAAGAGAAGTGTAGATTAATGTACATATAGTTTAAGGGTAGAGTCTGTGTCTTATTTTGTCTTCATCTCTTGCATTTAAGAGTGCTGTTATTTATATCTTAATATATTAGTATCAATAATATTAGATAGCTGGGTGATGAGACCCTAACTGTGTAAATCTGGACAAGTCACTTAATCTTGTTTGCTTCCATTTCTTCATCTGTAAAATGAGTTGGGCAAGTAAATAGCATTCAATAAATATCTATTTAATTCAATTTTAAGTAATTCTTTAAAAATCCTTCTCGCCTTAAGAGTTCCTGAAGCCTAAAAGATGACAAACATTATTTGCATTTGATAGTTTGATAATGTATTTCTTAAAGTGTATGTATAATTACCTATGAAGGATATGTTAGTAGTTGGAGCCTAGAAAACAATCACTGTGTTCCCCAAAATGTGACAGAGATTGTGATGTTAAGATGTATGACATGATGTGGTGGTATCTATCCACCAGTGTCAAAACATACCTGAAACTCTAAATATATATATATATATTGTACCTCAAATGGGACAATGTCCATATCCCATCACTTACCCTCAGGAAGCTCACGCCAGCAGGTCAAAGGTTCTCAGAGAGAGATCAATCATATTCAAAGTCTCCTAGAATTCCCTGCTGGGGGGAAATATATCTCCTCTTTTATATCTCCAGTGTATCTTGGTTTTTATACAAGAAATCAGTCACAAGGTAATACATTCTTATAGCACAGGATATTTTTAAAGCCCCAAAATAACACTTTTAGATTGTAAACCCAACCATTTTTTTTAATAAGAAGGCAAAATAAAACATTATGGATTGTTGTGGTGATGTTTTTTTAGTTGTGTCTGACTCTGGCACTCCGTTTCTTTGGCAAAAATACTAAAGTAATTTGCCATTTCCTTCTCCAACTCCCTTTATAGATAAGGAAACTGAGACAGATAACAGTTATCATTTAGCTATCCAATATTACAGATACTGATATATTAAAACATGAATAACACATGTCACAGTATGCCTCTAAAGCCAGATCATTGTCTCCCACCAGTGCGCTCCCCTATCCATGATGAAAGATGGACATATATTTATAGAAAACTTGCAAGAAGCATATGAGGGAGGAAAATTCATGGGCTTAGTTAGACTAACTTACAACTCTAGACTTCATGAATATCCACATCATACAGAACTGCTTTTTTAGTGTTTCTCTTCATTTAGCAAAATCCCCATTTCTACTAGAACTGCCAATTAAAAGCTCTTTTAATTAATCATCTCCCTTGAAAGATTATTTAGAAATGTTGGTTCTTAATAGGAATTTTTTTTTTCACTGAGAAAACTACAAAACTCATCAAACTGGCTATTTCTTTGTTGTTGATGATTTATTTATTTTTTTTTAGAGCTTTTTATTTATAAAATATATGCAGGGGAAATTTTTTAACATTGACCCTCCTTCTCCCCATCCCCTCCCCTAGATGGCAGGTAATCCAATACCTGTTAAGTATGTTAAAATATATGTTAAATCCAATATATGTATACATATTTATACAAACTGGCTATTTCTTAACTAAGCATACCAGCCCTGTTTGTTAGTCACTTATTCAGAAATTGTGTTGTCCAATCAGGACAGAGATCACAGAAGCACAGTTCAGGCTGATTATTTAACCAGTAAACTGAACTGCAAACTCTGTTTTCCCTTTTCAACCCATAGGTGGCAACAGAGAGCAGCAGACCCTAAGGAGAAGCTTTCACCTTTCTCCATTTCTAGGTGGTACTGAATGGCAACAGGTGTTTCCAGAACTCTTAGACAATGAAATCAATGTGCTCTTGGACCAATAAAGCATCACTTAACTGAAACCTTTTTTTCAATCCATTGGTTCTGATTGTTCTGGCACAGAATAGCTTTTCAATCCCCCTCCTATATAGTTTTTCTCTTCAGGTTTTTCTCTCTTCAGTGGCTTAAATGGTAGCTTCCTGACTCTCAGGGACTTACTTCTCATTTGAAAAGTCACAAGTCCCCAGATTTTCCCATAAAGTCTTTTTAAAAATAATAATTTAGTCTCCAGATATCTATATATGATTTTTCCTTTTTTTAGTTTTATATTTTTAGTTAAGAATTGTTTTATTTTATTAAGAATTGTTTTATATTTTTAGTTATTAAGAATTAAGTAATTTCACTGATGTTCCATAATACTTTTCAACTTTGAAAGTTTCAACATAATAATACATTTATTTTATACCCTTTAATTGTGTTTCTTTACATTCCTGTTTCTCTAGTTTTAATAAATGAAAGATCTTTTTTAGCCTTTTTATACCATTTATTGCACTATACCAACCATTAAATAGTGCCTCATAGATTAAACATCATTGTATCTTTTTTTTTTATTATAGCTTTTTATTTACAAAACATATGTATGGGTAATTTTTCAACATTGACTCTTGCAAAACTTTCTGTTCCAAATTATTACCTCCTTCCCTCCACTTCAATACATGTTAAATATGTTAACATATATGATAAATCCAACATACACACACAAATTTATACAGTTATTTTGTTTTACAAGAAAAATCGGATCTAGGAAAAAAATACTGAGAAGAAAAACAAAATGCAAGCAAACATCAATAGAGAGCATGGAAATTCAATGTTGTGGTCCACACTCAGATCCCACAGGCCTCTCTCTGGGTGTACATGGCTCTCTTCGTCACTGAACAATTGGAACTGGTTTGAATCATCTCATTGTTGAGGAAAGCCACAACCATCAGAATTGATCATCATATAGTCTTGTTGTTGCCGTGCATAATTATCTCCTGGTTCAGCTCATTTCACTCAGCATCAGTTCATGCAAGTCTCTCCAGGCCTCTCTGAAATCATCTTGCTGGTCGTTTCTTACAGAACAATAATATTCCATAACATTCATATACCATAATTTATTTCTTGCCACTACAAAAAGAACTACCACAAACATTGCACACGTGGGTCCCTTTCTCTCCTTTAAGATCTCTTTGGGATATAGGCCCAGTAGAAACACTGCTGGGTCAAAGGGTATGCACAGTTTGATAACTTTTTTGAGCATAACATCATTCTGCCTTCTTTATAAAGAATTTAGGATCTATATTTTCATCACTGATTGTTTATATATATATGCATACATATATATGCATATATATATATCCAATATATATGTATGAGAAAACAGGTTTCAGACATAATTTGGGCAGTTTGAGATAGAAAATGAAGTTCCTTTTCAACTCTGACTATCAAAATAGTTCTCTATATCAGTAGCAACAGCTTTGACAGTTACAATGATAATTGACAATATAATTTTCCCCTTTACCCCAAAATACTTTTTCCATCTTTCTAATTACTATTCCTAATTATAAAACTATTTCCATCTTTCTAATTACAAAATTACAAAACTTAAAGGGATGTTGTACCTTAAATCCATTATCATCTTACAATACTTGATCAATAATAAGATGAAGTAATCAGAAAATTGGAATTTAAATTTGCCCAATCTAGATGCAGATGTTTCCATAGTAGATTGATTTTAAAATATTGTTCAGTGATGAAGCTTGGTTTAATGGCATGTATTGCTCAAAAAAAGTTTTGATTTAGGAGTTATGCGAGTTCACAATTATGTGTTATATTTTCATTGATATTGTGTCAGTCTCATTCATTTTAGTTCAGTCTTTTAGGAGGTGAAATTAAAAATTAGATACAAGTCTTTCTCTTCTCTGTAATTCCTATAGTATGTATCATAGAGCAAAAGTAAAATTAAAAGTACTCAATTTAAATGTATATTTGTTTTTTTTTTTTTTTTTTTTAATGCAGGTGGAGGAGGGATGGTGGGAAGGCGTTCTCAATGGAAAGACTGGCATGTTTCCTTCCAATTTTATCAAGGAATTGTCTGGAGAATCAGATGATCTGGGAATTGCCCAAGAGGAGCAGCTTATAAAGCCAAGTAAGGAAGCTAACCCAATCGAGTCAGATACTGGCTGTTCTTTTCCAACCCCATTTGTTCTTCCTAGTGCTAAAATGATAAATTCAGTATCTCAATGACTTTTCTCATTTTTTTGCTTATGTTGCTCACTATGTTCTTAATATCTCAGATGTGTGGTATTTAGCCATGAATCTTATGAACCTCTGATTCCCCCTTAGATTTGTGATTGCTTTTCTTTTTGGAATTGAAACACCAATAATATTTGATTCCCTTTTACCTCTCCCTATTATTGTTAAAGTAAATGGAACAAAATGTAATAATATCTTGTCATTCTTGGAAATAATTGGTGGCAAAATTTTGAAAAATCTATGAATATAAGGTACCCCATATGCACCCTTCTTAAGTATCATACAATTGAACTTGCCAGGCCAGTGGTGTATATCCTCAGTTGAGACTGTGAGAACGAACTATAGATCTTTCTCTCTCCAGGGGCTGAGTTTATTGCTACATCAACTCTGCTGCCCATGGCGGTTCATGGAGCAAAAGGTCAGGACCGGGAATCTATGTCCTTCCCCAGCCTCTAACCCAGCTTCTTATGTATTTTTTTCTTTTCTTTCTTTTTTCTTTATCTTTTTCTGTTTCTATTTCTCTTTTACTTTCTCTCTCTCTCTCTCTCCCTCTTTCTCTCTCTCTTTCTCTATTTTTCTCTCTGTCTCTCTTCTCTGTCTTCCCTTCTCTTTCTCTCTCTCTGTCTCTATCTGTCCCTCTGTCTCTTTTTCTCCTTCTCTCTCTTTCTCTGTCTCTATCTCCCCCTCTGTTTCTCTCTGTCTCTTTCTCTTTCTGTCTCTCTCTGTCTCTGCTTCTCTATCTCTCTGTTTCTGCTTCTTTGTCTCTCTCTGTCTCTGTCTCTTGTTTTTGCTTGTCTTGAGCAAGATTATGATTGTAAATGTTGTGAAGGGTTTGTTGAGTGTATTGTAGTTGCAGAGAGCTTCTTAGCATTGGGGGATTTTCTTTGGATAGAGAAGGAGAATGCCTCAGTCCTACTGAGTGAATTCTTCTCTATTTTAAGGCTGAAGAAAATCTCCCCAAATAGTTTCCTAATTTTTAATTTTATTACCCTGACCTTTTAAGAGGTTTTTAACTCTTAACATCATTTAGTAGATAATAAAAGTCACTACCTCAAATCTCTTTTCCAAGGAAAGTCTTTTAATCTCAGTGGTTTACTGTGTACTGGTTTATCAGGACAGATTTGCTGCCCTGATAAATTTGTGTTATTCATTCTACCTGCTTTTGTGAATGACTTTATGATTCGGTTGTTTATTTATTGAAAGAAATTACAAAAAATTGTTGACAAATCTATCTTTTTATCTTAGTTATTCCAGGGCCCAGATATTCATGACAATACTTTATAGCTTTTAAATATGTATATATATGTATATATATACATATATATATATTTATGAGGAAGGCAGTTCAAGTAATTTTTTTTTTCATTTTATGCCTGAAGGAACTGAAATCCAGAGAGCCCAAAGTCCTAAAATTAGTAAGTGACTGAGTTAGAATTCAAGCCAGGTCCCTTGACTGAAGGTCTATCATTTTCCTTACCAAACCATACTACCCAAAGAAATTCCCATTATGATTCTCTGAAGGCTGGATTTGGAGTCTCAGAGGTATAGGATTCAAATTTTGACACTATCTCATATTACTTCTAGGGAAGTACCATGGGGGAAAGCATTCAATCCTGTCTCTGCACCCCAACTCCCTTTATTGCAGGACAAGAGAGGGACTACCAATCTTGAAATATTTGGTTGCAGTAGTAGTGATAGATTACCTTTTGGTCGTGAACTAATTCACCATGACTAGATAATACAGTGTTCTAAAAAGGGAGACTATTTTCCCATGATTCTCGTGGAATTCTGATAAGGCTTTGGTAACCTTCCTAACCTTTATATTTAGAGGCTTAGGAGGAGGTAGAAGAAATACATTTTAAAAATCACCTTAGGCTACTACTGTTGCCTGTTAAATTGAAATTCTGTCTCTCACTGCCCTGACAGGTATCTCTTTTTCAATAACAGTTTGCTACTGTGACTTGGCTTTTAGTATAGTACTACATTGAAATATATGTAAATGAGTGTGATGATAGGCAGAAGTTAAATATAGTTGGTTGTGTTCATTTGAGTGGAAATCTTTGCTTTTAGCCTATTCTCCCCTTCCCTAATATGTATGGATTTACTGCTTTGCCTGTGCCCTGAAGATCAAAGGGGACAAATGTGGCTAATACATTAGAATGGCTTGAGTTTTTCTCCATGGAATGGACTAAAATGTTGTAATTTAAGGTCTTTGTTCTAGCCTAGTCCATTTTCTATTGCTTAATTTAACAGTTAATTTTCATAGGGGCTTAAATTATATAGGCCCATTTAGGGGCACATAAATCTCCTAATGTTTGACTCTGATATACTGTCACAGTATATAGGGTTTTCTGATTGTTGGGATGATTTATAGAAATATATAAAATCTTTGTAAAGTTACAGTTAAAATATGAAAAGTCCATATGTAGACTGTATAAAGAACTGTAAAAATAAAGCAAAACTGTGTATTTTGTCTTAGTCATAGAACTTTAGAATTGAAAGAGACTATATATTTTCTTTAAAATTTTTATTTTATAGTGATAGAAGAAACTGACAAGCAGAAATATGAAATAACCTACTCCAAATCACAAAATTGTCAGCTTTTCTGATTCTCCATTCAAGTGTTCATTCCACTGGACTATGTTTCTTTTCAAACATGATATCTGTTAACATTTCTAACAATCCTAACATTTCCTGAAGCTGAAATAAAAATCTCATCAGAAATGTAACTGTACTAAAGTTGGTAGGAAATATTTAATTGGATTTTACCTTAAAAAAAAATCAACCAAACAAAAGTCCAAACCTGTTTTCTCTTTATTATAATAGAACTTGCTGAACTCAAATTTACTTATTCCATTTTTGGGAAAAACATTGGTATAGGAAAAAAGAGCTAAGTATGGAATCCATATGAGCTGGATTTGATACTTATTAATTTTGACATTCCTAAAATATTAAATCTCTTTGAATCTCAGTTTCTTTATCTGTAAAATGAGACAGTTGGACTACATTGTCACTAGAGGTTCTTCTAGTCTTAGATCTCGGATTGTATGAATTTGAGATCTGTGATTATCAGTACAAAGAAATTTTTTGATTTGCAAAAAATTTTACCTCAAACGTTCTTAGGCTAGCTCTTATTCTTTTCTTTTTCTTTTTTAATTAAAGCTTTTTATTTGCATAAATATCATATGTATGGGTAATTTTTCAGCATTGATCTTTACAAAGCTTTCCGTTACAAATTTTATCCCCAGTCTCCACCCCTCCCCTAGATGGCAGGAAGTCCATTACATGTTAATAATGATAAAATACTTGACAAGTTGTTGTGCAAGAAAAATCCTATCTACAAGAAAAAAAAATCAGAAAAAGGAAACACACTGCAAGCAAACATCAATCAAGCAGCTCTTATTTTTCTTGCCAAAATAGTGTGAAGGTATGAATTAGAGTAATGAATAGAACTAATGCTATGTTATCATATTTAATTAAATGTAATGCTTTAATCTTAAATTTAATTGTATTAAATTCTCTCCTAGAATATGGTTTTTTTTAGACCTTGTGAGATTTTGAAGGACCCTTAGGTCCAGCGGCCTGTATTTGTCAATGCAATTTAATAAGTCATTTCTGCAAAACATGATGGTCAGAAATCAATATCTCAAGAATGGAGGTGATTGCTGGTATATGTCCTGATGAAACTTCTTAAGAGAGTGATCCTTGGGATTAGGAGATCTATGAAGGTCTATCTCCAGGCAATAATAATGATGATCACTTATTTGCTTTTCAAAGTAATGATACATTTATTTATCTGGGTCAGTAATATGGAAGAGATTCAGAATTCTTCATATTGATTCCTAAGGGCCTCCTTGTATTCACGGGGAGACACCTGGTGATTCAACTATTTTCAACAAATAACTTAAACTGTACCAGGTGAAAGACAGAAATTAAGTGACCTGATAATTTCTGACCTAACGGAACTCTTGTGTAAGACAATCTAAGATTTCTACTTCCCATCCTTGAATTTTTGATTCAAGTTCAGTTTAGTTCAAGTACTTTTTAGATATTTGCTATATTTAAGACATTGAATCAGTCTCCAGGATTACAGGAAAAATAAAGAACCTTTTCTGTTCTCAAGGAGTTTACAGGGTGATTGTTTTGACTAACAAGTAATAGCCTTATGTTTTTGGGGACTCTGAGGAAGTCTTAGTGACATTCTTGTTTTAGCCTAATGTTCTCCCGAATGGTGTTTTGCAGGGAGGTAACTGCATTAACAAAGGCCCAAGACCCATGTCTTTGTTCTGTGAGTTTCTACAATTTGTTTTCCTCTAACTATGGTACATGGAGAAGTCAAGAAGACCTCTAGGCTATGGGAGATAAAAGTTCAAAGGCTGAAAAAGCAAAGTGGCCAACTTTTGTGGTTTGAAGGTCCATGTTAGGGAAAAACTAAGAAGCAAAATGTGGAAATCATTGTAGGAATGTTTAGGAATTTACTTTATCTAGTTTTTGTGGGCAGAAGTGTCAAGAAATCATGGCTTTGCATGCAAAGAAACAATAATTTTATCTGTGAATGGCAGGTATGAATTGAGTGTGCTTTGTTCACTTTTTCTTGGCCCTGATTTGTTTTCACACATGTAGTAGAGATTGGAACATCAATGGAATAGCTTAGATTTTTGTTCAGGGTGACTCAGTCTGTTGAGGAAATCATTTTTCTGTCTTGATAAATGGTATTTCGTTCTAAAAAATCTGGATGTCCTTTTCCATTGAAGGTGAGGAAATTTGTAGCCCTTTCATGGAGCTATAGTCAATTCTTTGCAGCATATACAACGTTTTAAATTTCAGCTGACCCTTTCTTTTATATTTTCAAAGTAATTCAAATCACAGATCTTATTTAATTAAATAAGATTTTCAGAGATTTGTTTTAAACAAGTCACCATGTAAAAATATTAGCAGGGGAAAAGTAAATTGAAGGCTGGGGTCTAATGTTTTATTTATACACACACATACATATACTACCTGTATATACATACATATATACATATATACAGATATATATGTATATATATACATATATATATACTATATATATATGCTTACACACATACTTACATGCACATACAGAGACACAGATACATATAAAACACATGGGTTGTTTGACTCAAAAGCAGCACAATATACACTGGAAAGAATACTAAGCACATGTCTGCAATTCTAAATGATTTCTCTATGTGTGTGTGTGTGTGACTTTCCTGTGTGACCTTGGGCAAGTAGATCTCAATCTCCTCTTCTGTAAATGCCTTCATTTACAGACTTGCACTGAACAGTCTCTAATGTACTTTGCAGTTGTGGATCTATAATCCTATAATTTGTGTTTTTGTTTTGGCTCAGCCCTGTGAGTCTGTTGGTAGGTAAGGTATTAACATTGAGGAAATGCTCTACCTGTTCAGATCAGGAACTGATCAATCTATGGTTTTAAAGGGCACACCTTGACTCAAGAGACACAACTAATGTGCTGAATCAGATCTGCTCTCCCAGAAGAATTAAAGTTTAAATAACTTGAGAATTAATATCAAGCCAGGGAGTAGAACTGCCGTCAAGTAATTCCTGGCTCAATATTATTCCATTCAGTCACTGACTACTTAAATCAATTGGTCTGTTTATCTTATATTGGTCAGTCATACCTTACCTACTGAGAAACAATTAAATGAATAGAAATTTCTAGTTATATTTCTCCTCACTGCCTCTCCCATGTCCCTGACTTTGTATCTGAGAACTACTTAGAGCTGCATGAATAATAAGCTTTATTTGGAGAGAGTGTGCAAATAAGTATTAGTAAACTAGTGATGCAGCCCTACTGATTACTCTGTTAAATTCTGTTCCTGTTTGTTTCTACAATTTTTGAGTGTTGTAAATTATTGGGCGTTTTACAAGTTTAAGTATTAATGACTGTGACTTCAATTTTAAATAAGTTTCCTAGCAAGTAAGGATTTTGTTTTTTTTTTTTTAGGCCCAGCTTAATTGTGTTCAGATCTTGGGTCTGTGATTATTTGTGAGATTAAGACAGTGCTAAAAAAAGAAGATTTTAAAATTATGAAAAATACCTCAAAGCATGTGAGGGTAATCTTTAATAAAATAATCAATTTTTGTTTTATGGACAGGAAGAAACTTAATTGGCTAATGAATGAGACTGTTATCCTTGAGTTCTGCCTTCCAGCACAAATTAAAATTGAGTTTTTAAAACCTCTAATCATCCTTGAAGTGCTTCAGATAATTGTTTGATATTATGTGTTGTGATATGTATATAAATGTATGACCATAATTAGCAAGTTAATTAAAACTATTCATAGTTTTGTCAAAGCTAATCACCTGTGTTAAGTGAGATATAATCATTTAAATCATTATATTAAATGATTATATTTGAATTTGCAGTTATTTTGAATTTCATAAACCATATATGTATACAAATATGTACATACATACATATGTGTCTTTGGTAATCTGATAAATAATTAACCTTTACAAAAGATTATGGGCATACTCTTTATGAGCTTGCTAATTACTTTTCCTTGTTGATTGATCTTCAGTCAGAATAATTTTATGTAGGCATACATACATACATTTATGTATAATTCATAAATTTATAAAATAAGCATTTTTATTTGGCTCATATCCCAAAGAGTCTTTCTGCAGATAGCTAAATGAGCCTTCTGGAAGGTCAAAACCCTTTTAGTTTGTGATCTTTTGAACTACTTAGAACTATTTAAAATCAATAGGACTCCTGTTATGAATTAAACTAAAAAGAATAAATAAACCATTTTCTGGCTGGAGACTAGTTTCTAAGGCTTTTTCTGCTTTTAAGGTCTTCAAAAAAAGCTTGTGGATTTCCTATTCCACCTGACTCAGCCCAGGGATGAAGGATGCACATAAGTTTGTTCTGGAGTGCCAGAGATTTATGTAGGTTTACAGGAACAGTGGGTTTCCATACCTTGGGCATGGTACTACACACCTGGGGACTGTCGCATTGATAATAATTCTGGAGGGGCAAGAGTGAGGGGCTGATTTTCCACAGGTAGTTTCTGAGATTCCTTCTGAGTTTTCATGATTATTTTTCATTGACTTAGAAAAGAAGTAAGCACTGATTTGTCTGAAACAGAGCCTGACAGGTCCAGAAGGAAAGGTTTTCCCATATTCATGACTGTGTTTTTTACAGAGTAGTGAGTCTTAGAGCAGAGTAACAAGTGAGATTTAAGAGATATAGATGAAGTTAAGAATTAAAGCCATAAGGATACTAGCCTTCATATTGTAAATGATTCTTCAATGGAAGTGTGCTTTTGTGCACATTATTATTATTATTATTATTTTACAAAGATGTATGATATCCAGTCTGATATTTTAATTAAATACAGAAATAAAACACTTTTCTTTTGATAACTTAATACATTTTAAGTATTGCTTATTATTTAACTGTATTTGTCCTCAAATCATTTTATCAACATTGTATCTCTGTAACAGAGGGTGTGTGTACTAAACAAAATCAGAATGTACTCAATATACTTACTCAGCAATCCACAGGCACTTGTTTTTTTTTTTTTTTTTTGCTTTTTGCTGAGGCAATTGGGGTTAAGTGACTTGCCCAGGGTCACACAGCTAGGAAGTGTCTGAGACCAGATTTGAACTCAGGTCCTCCTGACTTCAGGGCTGGTGCTCTAACCACTTGTTGTTTTAAAATTGTTATTATTTGGGGCAGCTAGGTGGCGCAGTGGATAGAGCACCAGCCCTGAAGTCAGGAGGACCTGAGTTCAAATCTGGTCTCAGACACTTAACATTACCTAGCTGTGTGACCGTGGGCAAGTCACTTAACCCCAATTGCCTCAGCAAAAAGAAAAAAAAAATTGTTATTATTTTTAGCTATTTGTTCAATCATATGGTACCTGTAACTTCTACCTGCAGTCCAAAAACCTATTCAGATTTAATTTTATGTCCTTGTAGTTAGAGATTGACTTTATGCACAGTAAAACCTTAATTCCCCAGAGTGCTCAAGTAATGACCTGTTCTAGTTAACTCACTGTTAAGGAGAATACTCCCTTAGTTGAAAAATAAATCAAAACAAACTTATTAGTATATTTTCCCCTTCCTTTTTAAATAGAATGTACTATGTACTAAATAGAATATACTAAGAACTATGATTCAGATTTTTACAGTATTTCTGAGTCACTGCAATGAGTTTTCTCTATACCAAAACATAATGTGGATGACGTATAAGATATCAAGACTGAATTTACTCCAGTATATATGTATCTTACAGGAAACCAAACAAAAACTGTGAACTGTACATTGATGTGAGCTAGTAATATTTTCTTGTAATTTTTTAAAAATTTAAATGTAATGATTAAATAAAATTAAATTTAAAAATTAAAAAAAGAAAAGCTTGTAAGCTTTTCCTTTATATAGTCTAAAAGTAGAGGGCAAGAAAAAAAATGGAGGGTTCTGATTAGTTGGATTCTCGTTAATGAGATTTTACTGTATTTGTTACGTTAAATGTTGACAGTAACTTTCTTATTCTTATAGCTACACATCTGTGTTTATTATCTTATTAGCAGAGAAAAGGACTAATTCCATTGGGCATTTTTAGCATAGGGACTTTGGGCTTACTGTATATTTTTTTGTATGACAATTTTTATAATTTTTCTGTGAAAAGCTCTTACAGTAACTGGTCATTGAAGGAAAGTTCAGTTAAAGATTCTTCCTCTCCCTTCTTTTTACCATCATTTGCTCTCCCTCTCCCTTTTTTCCCCGTTTTTTTCCTCCTCCCTTCTCTTCTCTCATTCACTGTCAGGAAAGACTGCCTTTGAAGGGACAATTCTGTACAGAGTGGCTCCGGGAAAGATTGACAGCTACAGACGCTATAACAGTGAGTGAACTGAAACTGTCGAGAGACAGTTTTAAAGATAAGATCCTGGTACTTGTGATTTTGATCTAGCTGCGCTTTCCCTACACGCTGATGCTTATGTGGAATGTGTCTGCTTGGACTTCTCATCCCAGACCCTGCTCTTCTTTTGGCTGAAATGTGCAGAAAAGGAATGTTTTGTTCCCTATTGGCTTTCCTTTTTTTTTCTATTTGCTCTCTTCCCTTAAAGTATATGTAACGTGTGCATGAACAGTGTTTAGAGAGAAGGAAATAGAAGTCTGTATACCAAAGGGAAGCCCACCATTATCCCAGAGTCTGTCTCTCGTGGGCTGTCTCAGATACTATAGAAGAAATCAATATTGATATTCTACTTGCATTGTTGGCACATGCCTGCTAAAAATACTTTTTGCTGATTTATCATTTTTCTAATCCAAGGATTGTTCTGCATGTCCAAACTGACAGAATCCACTCCTACCCTCTGACATGTCTCTCTGATATATGACATTTTTAAAGTCACATCTTAGGATTCTTGAATGTAGAAAATTTCACAGTGTTTAAGTATAGTTGATTTTATCTCATAAAACAAGAAAATAATCTCTTAACCTTTCTAGCATTACACCCCACCCCCACCCCCCTCACCCCACCCCCCGGGAGAATCATTCCTCTAAAACTGCTGACTCCCTTTTTGACCCTTCCCCTTAAATAGCCCTTCTCAAAGGTGACCTGAAATAATCAATGAGCTTTCCTTTCTGTTTTTCCCATAATCCCTTCTGGGGAAGGGAGCAGCTAATAACTTTAACTTGATTTGAGATATTTCTTGTTTTATATATGGTTACCACCCTAATTTTTCCAGTTGTATCTTTTGTTCTTGGCCTTTTACACAGTTTTCTAAAAGAAAAGGGTTAAGGTCTAAAAGGAAGCGAGTTGAGATGATTTTACTTCCTAAACATTTTAAGTATTAATAAATGTTCCTTCCTTTGAATGTCTGGACAGGACTTTGGACTTGAGAAATATTTATTTCTTGGTATTTTTGGTTAAAGGAAGTTTTAGTATACTTCTATGGTACTCTGCCAAAGATAACACTAAATGTGATATTGCTTTTAAGGAATGTCCCTTGGGAATCATCTACTGTGGTTCAGAATTATTTTTTTAAAAGGTGTTTCTGAATTGAAAGCTGCTGCTGGAGTCAAGAAGACCTGACTTCATATTCTATCTAGGATATTTAACTAACTTGCTTCTAATTTCCTCAACTGTGAAATGCTAATAATAATTGTACCCACCTCCCAGGGTTGTTGTGAGGATTGAATGAGATAATAATTAACGCTGTGCCTGGCACATAGTTAAATGCTATATAAATGTTAACTATTGGTATTATTACAGATGTAATATGAAGGTACATTGTGCTTTACTTGGCCACTAATGAACCTGTGACATACATAATTCTTTAGTGGACATGAATCTAACTTTCGATTTTGTGTGGTCTTGCCTTAAAATTTTATATACATTAAGGAAATTGCTACATGATTCATAGAAATAATAAGCTTTAAATCATTCTGAAATAGCATCATTGAAGATCTTTCTTACATTATATCAAATGAAACAAATTTATGACCAGTGTTGATGTTGATAAATCTGAGAACTTGTAAGGTTTTTATTAATTTTTTTTTAGTGAAAAAAATTACTCTTTTATGAATACTGGGGAAAAAGATATATAGGTATGATCATTAACATTAACTGCCATTCAAAAAGGAGTTAGAAATATTTGACTGATTAATGCAAACAGTTAAAAATAGACAAGGAGATGAATTCTCCACTCTTAACTATTTCAGTAGCTTATGGTGGCAGGGAATTCTTGAAGGCTCAAGTCTTGGGAAGCAAACCCTGAGAGATTCTACCAAGCTAGAAAAACTTTGAGTAAGACTCTGGCAATAAACAGTCACCCTAATTGTGTTTGGAGAATTGTATTCAGCAGAAGGTTGACCTCTGAGTAGTAGATTTTCCTGTCTACTGATTGATATTCATGAAGACTGTCTACAGAGAAATGGAGAATGTGCCTACTTTGATGAAACTATAGGTCCTTACAATGTAATTCATGCATTTCTCTTAAAGATAAATATAGCTATAGAGCTAAAACCCAAAGAGTAGAAAGTATGTGGTGATAAGTTCAGTAAACCCAGCAGAGAAATTTTATGGATCTTATTTTAATCCCGTCTTTTGAGGAATGGGAGAACACTCCACATTCCTTTGACTAGAAGAGGTTATTATCTGTCCTCCACCTTGTCTGGTAAATCCAACAAGAATAATAATAATATTCTGCTAAGAGAGCATCCTTCCTTTCCCCTATCTTCCCAAATACACAGTTTTTGGTGTTTTTTCTTCCCAAAGAAGAAATTGGGGTCATTAATCTCAGAGAAACAATCCATACTTTAGAAAGTAAATGCATTAAGGGGAAATGACAAAATATTTAGACTTTTAAATTATATCTCTTGTAGGATTATTTCTGAAAAGAATATATAAACAAATGATTGGATAACTATCTTAGGGGATTCTCTCTGTACTTTCAAATTTATATAGGCTAAAAATTACAGAAGATACAAAATGCACTTGGCATATTTTTATTAATCTTGATGTCCACTATCACATATGCTTTTCTTTTATAGTTAAAAAAAAGTCTTATTATAGATTTCTTACACATAGTAGATATTTGATAAATGCTTATTGTATTGAATTAAACACCAGATTTTTCAGGATGGTTCTCCTCCTTCCCCTTTCAGTTCAGCTAGTAAAAGTCATTTGACTGGGGAAAAAAAAAGTCTTGGAGAAATTTTCTTAAAACTGAATTATAGTGATGATTTTATACATTTTTGTTCATTTTCAGTGAACTTTTTCCTTCTTTAGATCATTTTTACTTTAGCTTTTCAAACCACAGCAATCTTTTCAAATTATGCTTTATATAGTCAAATATTTGGTGTATCATTCTTGTATACTTGGAGGATAATCTCTTATTATTGTGGATTAAAGTTTAGTGGTTTAACTCTAGACTTAGAATTTATTCTCCTGTTGATATTCATTGACTGCTTGCTGAGTTCATGCCTTTACCTAAATGCCTACAGATCTGAAGACTTTTAAGAGAAGATTACAATTCTGTAATTATATATGTGATATATAATTATAATTCTATACTAATAATATATATATATACTGAATTATATAATAATGTAATAATAAATATATATTAGAACATAATAACATGCGACTTAAATTGTGCTCTTCTTCTAGTAACAATAACAAACATGATCTGATTTTTAAATCTGGATTTTTAAAACTAACACATTTTGGTTACTAGTTAGACTTTCTTCATGGAGAACTTTAATGAGAAGAGACTTCTTCATTGGAGTGATCAGTTCTAAACAAAAATGTTTCAGATTGGGGAAATTCACACTCATGTTTCCTCATTGATGACTTTAGTATTTTATAACTTTAAACATGAATAGCAAGCCTATCAGAGATAAGAGGAATGTGAATTATAGTGCCTTTGTCCTGTGAAATAGGATTCAGCTCTTGGGGGAAAGGAAGTAGATAAAAGAGGGGAAAGGATAAAATAATCCTTAGACGTCGAATCTGGCTTTGGAGAGTAAAAGCTTATTTTCCAGATATGACAGACATGGTGATCTTATTAGGGAAAGTAGTTAAACTGTCTTAATGTCAAGTCTGGTTTAATACATTCATGTTTGTATGTAATTCTTCCTTGTGAAGCTATCCAAACAGATTTGATTCTTTGGCAGCCATAATTTTGTGTGGTTTCTTTAATTGCCAATTTATTTAAATAGCTTTTAGCTTTACAGTTTCCCTTTAGGAAACATTTCTTTGGACTCTGATTGCATAATTGAGTTGATATGAGTCATACGGATTGAAGGTACAGTATGTCAGCACTGTTTGAGAAGTTGGTCCCTCCTGCCACAAAATGGATTTGGGTTAGGAGTTCTTTTAATTAAAACAAAATATAGTATTCCCCAAACTCAGGATGCTCAGATTACCATCCCCAATCTAAATGGTTCCATGGAGTTACCATGCTGGTTAGGATGTTTATAGTGGCGATGTTCTAAGAGCCCCCCTTTGCCCTTCCCCCTTCTCTTGGCAGGTCTGAGGGAAACTACAGGCTCAGAAAGTGATGGCGGTGACTCAAGTAGTACCAAATCAGAAGGTGCCAATGGGATGGTGGCAGCCGCAGCAATCCAGCCTAAGAAGGTCCGGGGCGTTGGCTTTGGGGATATTTTCAAAGACAAGCCCATCAAGCTAAGACCCAGGTCCATAGAAGTAGAAAATGACTTTATACCTGTGGAAAAGGTAAGTAATACGGATTTCTGCTTTATTTGATTGTGTTTCAGAGCCTGCTGGAGATTTGAGGTTTCTGTACAGAGCTTAAAGCTCCTTGGGCAGCTGATTCACACCCTCACAAGCTATTGCCTCCCTCGAAGCCAGACTTTGCAGGAGAACCTCAGTATTTCTGAGCCACTTGGCTCTCAACTCACATTGTTTTACTCTTTTCAGTTTATGGTTTTTGGAAGCTTTCTTGGGGCGGTCTTGCCAAGGGAAGACAGTGTTCTGGTTAAACCTCACTCATGCCTCCTATCCTTTTCCCCCCATACTTTTAACATCAGGAAATAGTTAAATAAATAGTTAAACAGAATTTGCTCTCATGTTCAAGCTGATTCCCTTGGGGGATAACAATCTCCCTGTTTGTGACCTAGACTTGAGACTCTGGGGGTCAAATGGGAGGTAAGGACTAGAGGAAGGAATTATATACTCCTTCCCTAGTAATTTCTAAGTTTGATTAGTTAATATCTGCTGGAAAGAAAGTCCCCCATGAGTACAAATTATTGATATGGTCTGTGATTTAGCATGAGGATGCTGGCCCATTTTCTTCCCTCTGAGGTTCTAGATTGGACAAGAAGTGGCCATGAGTGATGTTGCAGTTGAGTGCTGTGGTTGCCATGACAATGGACCTTGACTAATAACTTCTGGTTTGCTGTCTGTGACTTTTACTGTGGCACCCCTCTAAATGTTATACTTTTCAGCTATTTGGCGAACACTGATGTTTTCCAGATAGGAATAAAATAGATCTGTACACAGCATTTCTGTTGTAGTACTTGTTCAATGATTTTAGGTCTTCAATTTATATTTTGAGGAAGGGAGATGAATGGGAAGGCTAGCTGACAAAATTTCATGTTGTGGGAATTAATCTGAAGACTCTTTCTTGTTTGTCAGTTGTGGGGGGGGAGTCTAACATCTTCACTTCCAGTGTCATGGAACCTACATTTGCATGTAAGAGTAACTAGTATCTGTTCCAGGGCTTTAAGGTTTAAAGAGCAGTTTACAAACATTATCAGATTTAATACAACAAATCTGGGAGGTAGATGCTATTATCATTTGTAATTCACAGAAGAGGAAATGCTGGAGTACAGAAGTAAGATTTGAAGTCAGGTCCTCCTGTCTTCACAGCTATCACCCTATTTACTTTATCAAGTTATTGTCTTTTATGGTATTTTATACATTAGAATTAAAATCTTAGGGTGACACTCTTTGGTGGGATATCTAAATAATTTACAGTTTTTTAGATGAAGATGAGAAAAATCTGCATATCAGAATAAGTTTTTTTTTTTCCCAGTATATATCAGAATGAAAAATCCTGAGGTTAGATAGAGTGTCTTAGACTGATACTTTGCTTCCTTTAGTAAACTGTGCAGATAGTTGTTCATCCTGTAAAAGATTTGGAGGTTTGAGTGGACTGAAGTTTGAGTTGGAGGATCAACAAAGTGATCTAAAAGAGGATAATATGGGCTTAAAGGGATGTTTTAAGAGAACACTTTGTAGGATGATAGATATTATATATAGTATCTGTATCAATAAGGACTCATACAGAGGGTTGGGTTCAGTTCTAGGCTTCATACTTTAGTTTATTGTTGAACTGGAAAGTCTTAAGGGAGAGAAGGACCACAATGAAAAAGATTTTGGAAAGCAATCTGCAATTATGCCCAAAGAATTATTAAACTGCTTATATGTCCTTTGACCCAGCAATATCGCAACTAGTTTTAGCTGATTTTTTTTCTTCCAGGCCTTCCTCAGATTTGGAGGCAATATAGTACAGTGGAAAGATCACTAGCTTTAGAGACCAGTTGTGGATTTGAATTTTCCTTTTTGTCATTTACTATAGGTGAGATCTTGGACAAAACATTTAGCTTCCATGGGCCATATTTTTTCACCTATAAAAAGACAGCCTTCCAACTA
The DNA here is from genome assembly GCA_023553655.1 of Myrmecobius fasciatus. Classification (NCBI taxonomy): domain Eukaryota; kingdom Metazoa; phylum Chordata; class Mammalia; order Dasyuromorphia; family Myrmecobiidae; genus Myrmecobius; species Myrmecobius fasciatus. Next base: position 41,879 of record JAJPUD010003193.1, read on the forward strand.
TAAATTCGTTTTGAATTCATGAGCCCATGGTTTTATGGGCCCATATTATAGTGAGAAGCACCAGACTTACATCTCTTTTACAAATTTCCTTCATATTGAGAGTCTAGTGGATAGAATATAATTATTTTCAGGTTTTACTTACAATTTTCTACATAGATTGCTTTGTTTTATAATTTAGAATTACTGAGTAGACGAAGTTCTGGGGATTTTTTTTTTCAATCAAGGTCTCTACTGAAGTTCCACTCTGATTTTTCATCTTGCAGTGGAGGTAACAGATTGCGGAGCTTAACAAAGTAGAAAATAAGATCTTTTTTGTAAATTAATTGTCTTGTTACTAAAAAACCAAATGCAGAAAAATGACTTGATAAAGATTGTTTATAATATGTTTGGTTGAGATCTACATGAGAGGTATATACAGAGATGAGAGACAGAGAGGAACGAGCAAATTTTTGATCCAATTTAATAAGAGACTTAAGAGTTCATTTAGTCTAACCCCCTTTTTACAGATAAAGAAACTGAGGCCTATTTTGTTTTGTTTTCTCCCTTTGGTTGGGGGGAGGCAGTGACCTCAGGTCTTAGCATAGTATCTGGCATTTTGTAGTTATTTAATAACTATTTTCTGACTTGCGTAACTTGCCCAAAGTCACATAGCCAGTCAATACTTAAACTCAGATCTGATGGTTACAAGATGAATGTTGTTTCTACTGTGCTCATAGAATAATAAAATAGACTCATAGACTGATAAAATCATAAAGTTTTTGAAGTATCAAGTATCAAGGAATACAGTGAGCAGAAAGGTGGCTGTTATGGATATCCCATTCATTTTGGAGGATGAACCTAGTTTAGAAATTCCCCCTGCCTGTCACTTTTGGTGAAGTCTTTAGAAAAGTTTTAATTTTCTTTTGTCATGTTGGCTGGCAAAAAAAAAAAAAAAAAAAGATTAGGAACCAAGAGATGTTTTGAAGTGACCCATGTTCCATTCACTTTATTTATGCCATGAGTGGTAGAGTAGATTTTTACAGCTTAAATTTATTTATTTATTTTTGCTGTTTAGACATTTTAATTGTGTCTGATTCTGTGTCTGTGTCTGTGTCTGTGATCCCAAAGATACTGGAATACTGGAGTAGTTTGCCATTTCCTTTTCTAGTTCATTTTACAGATAAAGAAACTTAAACACACAGGGTTAAGTGAACTCTTAGAGTTACACAACTAGTAAGTGTCTGAATCTGGTGTTCCTGATTCCAGACCTGGTACTTTACCCTCTGTGCCATTTAGCTATTTCTTTAAGCAGTTATTTTTGTTAATATTTTTTCCTTTTTCCTCAACCCATCTGGGGAGGTGTTTTTTGTCTGTGAAATTCTGTCTGAAGCAAGAGACATTGCCTTTGAGAATTACACTCATTGTTTTTATTTTGTAGAACAAAATGAATCATAGTTTGACAGCATTTATTAAGTTACTCATAAACATGTCACCTGTTGAGGATGAAATAGAGTGTGGCTTCCTTGTAATACTAGTTTGATAACTTGCTATGAAAAATTTAACCTAGGTAATCACTCTGAACTGGAAATATTATTTTCCTATCAAGACTTTGGGAAATCAATATCCATATTTCTGAGCAAGTAGTTAATTTTGTTCAATGATTTACTTATATATATGTGTCTTTGTTTAAGTATTTTATTTTTCCAATTACATATAAAATAGTTTTTAATATTCCTTTTTTTAATATTTTAAGTTTCAATTTTTTTCTTTCCCTCCCTTCCTCCCCTTTTCAAGACAGCAGGCAGTTTTTTATATATGTACAGTCATTTTAAATATATTTCCATATTAATCAAAACATATGTTTTATTATATTAGTTTTTGCAGATCTTACCTTTAGGGTCTATTTGTAATCAGATAAGATACATGTTAGTGATTATAAAATTTATGTTAAATATATTATTACCATGCTTAAAGCATTTTGGATTATTTGATATCTAGGGGAGGAGATGGGGAGAAGGGGGGAAAATTGGAACATAAGGATTTGCAAGGGTTAATGTTAAAATTTTATCCATGCATATCTTGTGAAAATTAAAAAGCTTTAATTAAAAAAAAGAAAAAGAAAAAAAATTAATGTTAAATGTATTATAATTAATTAATTTTGAGAAAATGGTATAGTCTCACCATTTCCCTTCTAAAAAAAGAAAATAGCCAATAGCATGAACGTAGATTTCTTTTTTTTTTTTTTTTTTTGCTGAGCCAGTTGGGGTTAAGTGACTTGCTCAGGGTCACACAGTTAGGAAGTGTTAAGTGTCTGAGACCAGATTTGAACTGGGAAGGCAAGCTTGCACCTGTCACTACCATTTAGAGTTGGAGTCTTGCCTAGAGTTGGAGTTCAGCCTTCATCTGAAGAAATGGTGCTCTATCCACTGCGTCACCTAGCTCCCTGGTTTCTATTATTTTTATTTTATTTTATTATATGTTTTGTTTATTTTAAATTTAGTCCAGACTTGTGATAACATTGGTATAGGGAATTCCCTAAAACTTTCCATCAGCCACAAAGACATCATGGAAAACTAAAACTTTCCTATATCTTCACCCAAGGAGACAGATTGGGGGAGTTCCTAAGCTAAGTTCATCCTACACGAGGATTTCAAATATCCTTAGCAGCTCATTGGGTTCCTTGATACCTCATACTTTAAAAGGTCCATGATTTCATCAGCATGAATATTCTACAGAGCAGTGGAAATAGTGTGAGGAAATTCCCTCTTTCAATGCACATCTGGAATTATTCTGCAATTTATAGTCTCAATATGCAGGCAACAGTCAATTGAGTACATGCTAAGTGCCACTAAGATACTTAGTGCTGGAAATATAAATGCAAGCAAAAAAGAAAGATAGTTCTTAAAGAACTTATATTCTGTTTAAAAAAATTTCAAAGTATAAAACTGCAAACTTACAAAAAGCAATATTTTAAAGATTAATTTTCTAAAATTTTAATGTATTGATA